>ML807054.1:86501-133084 GCA_009831015.1 Picea engelmannii | reverse complement strand
GAGGCCGAAATATCAACGGCTACCTGCATACCAAATAATTAATAAACACATCAGTAGTAGTTAGTGGTTTCAAGCAAAAAAATTGGCTTGGGATCATTACAAAGATTAACTTGCTAATCCAACTAACATATATCATTGCAAAGTGTCTTTTCTTGTGTCTCGGGTAGGTATTTCACCATTTGCAGCTTACTCAACATACTTGGCAATCCTTGGACCTTCTCAAGACTTCATTCCACACATTTCACTCCACTTAGACTTGACCTCTAGGAGCTTCACTTCCATTTATTTCCATCCTCGTCTCAATCCCCCTAGGGTCACTGGGATCGCCTCCCAAGAGTGATCTAGTCACTCTTGAAGTGCGGGACCTACATCGAGGTGACATTGGGTGTAGGATTTTCAAGTTGTAGCTCTTGCTTTGTGGTTGGATCGGGCTTTGCCCAACCTACAACTTGCGCTATAACAGGACACACTCGTTGTTCTTCCAAGAAACTTGTATTTAAAGAAAGTGTTGAGGCAGATAAGGAAGCTCCGGCTGATCAGTACATAGTGGATGAGTATATGGTCAAGATGCCCCTTACTCTTGCTCTTTCAAGGTCTGCACATCAACAACAAGAACACCACTTGGCTCAGCGTTCTACCCACACTTTCATTTAGTGCCATATTCAAGGAGTCGCTGCATTACCAGATACACCAGAGCATGCAAAAAAAGGCCTCATAAAATTCACATGTCATTGTTGTTTCACCCGGAAGCTCGTGTGTGGCTCTTGCGGGACAAGCACCGATTCAAAGAAAAACATCATCAATTGCACCCACTCAGATATGATCCCGACATAGTTCGAGAAAGCATTACAGAGAATGCAGTGCAAATTTCCTCATTCGTTGGCAGAAGTGGGGACGCTTCCGGATCTAAACTGGGAGGAATTGGGCCACCATGAAGGACGTCCACCGTCCTTGGCCAACCAATAGGAGAGAATTAACATATTGTCAATAATTACTATTGTAATCTGTCCTCGCCAATCCAGTTGAGCAGGGTGTTTCCTAATGAATAATTAGCATGTTAGTTTAGTCAGGCAGTTAATTAATAAAAAGTGAAACAACGCTTTTCAGTCAGAAATAAAAGCAGCAAGTCTCTTGTTGTTGCTGTAAACAAAAAATCGCCCAATCTAATAAAAAAGGTACCTTCCTGCTGAAATACAATCAATGGTCATTTACTTCTTACTTCCAGTGGTTTTTCTCTTTCATTCTCTATGTATTTTGTATTGTGCAGCATTTTATTCTTGTGTCTCAGTCTATTGTGTTGCTGCATTTTCAATTTTGCATATAGAATTGCGGATCAATTTACTACAAGTTACAAAACATCTTCATAGGAAGCTTACCAGATCAATTCAACAATGTAACAGAATCCTTATGTGCATATTTCCCACAGTTACCAAGTGCTCTTGTGCAGATATGGATTATCACCATGTATTGGCGTAAGGCAGACTGTTCCTGAGAGTCGTGATTGTAAAGCTCCATAGAACATAGCTAAACAAAATCGAACTAATTAAATGGCAGTAGAAAAGATCTAGATTATTCATCCCAAGTTAAATTAAAATGTTTTAATGGTTTAGAGGTGGAGGGTAGAGTTACTTTATTTTCTTAGATATAATAAACATAGATAAGGTACAAGTACATACCCAAATATTTTTCCATCAGGTTGCAAATCTAGACACCTTTCATGCAGTAATAATTGCTAGAATACATCGTTTAAGATCAACACTTCCTCACTGGCTAGGCCTTCGCGCAGACCAAAAACGAATCTGTGAGAAAATACAAATATCCAATAAGCAAAAGCAAACACTTCTGATATGTAAACAAACAAGAAGAACTCAGATCTATCTACCAAATATATTGTGCTGACTTGCATGCAATTTGACCAATTTCCCAACATTTTTGGGAAATCTGGCAACTTATTTGTAATTTGTCAGTGTGTCGAATTTCAAGGCTTTTTCTCTGAATTCCTGGCGGCTTACCCCTTGGGAAGCAATGTAGTTTTTTAGTCTTTTAGGTCTTTTATGCAGAAATAAGTGCAATTTATTAAATCGCTAAATCTACAATCCTATAATAGCATCGTTTTACCAACTCCAGCGAGCTTAATAATTTGATGATCAATTTCCTAAATGAATAATGTCTAATTTCTTCTAGAATGACAAGTACTCAGAGGTGATAATGGACTTACGTATTTATAAGACTTTCACATTTATGCGACATTTTTCCATTCAGTTTCCTTGATGAACCGGATCATGAATAAAGAACTGAGTTATCTACCAAATACATTGTGCTGACTTGCATGCAATTTGTGACCAATTACCCAAAACTCTTTGAAATCTAGCAACTTATCTGTAATTTTTCAATGTGTCAAATTTCAAGGTTTTTTCTCTGAATTCCTGGCAGCTTACCCCTTGAGAAGCGATGTTATTTTCTAGTCAAATAGGACCTTTATGCAGAAACGGATGCAATTTTATCAAATCGCTCAATCTACAATCCTATAATAGCATTGCGTTACCAAGTCAAGCAAACTTAATAATCTGATGATTGTTTTTCTCACTGAATACTGTCTGACTTTTTCTAGAATGACAAGTACCCAGAGGTGATAACGGATTTATGTATTTATAAGACTTCCACATTTATGCGACATTTTTCCATTCAGTTTCCTTGATGAACCGGATCATGAATAAAGAAGAACTGAGAATTATCTACCAAATAAATTGTGCTGACTTGCACGCAATTTGACCAATTCCTAAAATTTTGCGAAATCTGGCAACTTATTTGTAATTTTTCAGTATGTCAAATTTCAAGGCTTTTTCTTTGAATCCCTGACGGCTTACCCCTTGGGAAGAAATGTAATTTTTTAGTCATCTAGGACTTTTATGCAGAAACAAGTGCAATTAATCAAATCGCCAAATCTACAATCCTATAATAGTATTGCGTTACCAACTCCAGCAAGCTTAAAAATTTGATGATCGTTTTTCTAACTGAATACTGTCTGACTTCTTCTATAAGGACAAGTACTCCGAGGTGATAATGGATTTATGTATTTATAAGACTTCCACATTTATGCGACCTTTTTTCATTTAGTTTCCTTGATGAACCCGATAATGAATAAAAACGACTTTGCTTCACAGCGATTTGTCCAAGTCCTATACTACAGTACCACGCGTTAGATACAGCCCTGAAGGCATTGCAACTTCAATCATCATGGCAATTCTTCAGTTGTAATTAGAGGTTTCCTAAGTGGAGCATACAAAATGGCCCAGAATCATTATGGAGGCACAAACCAGCATAGGTAAAAAATATTTCAACATTCAAATTCATTTCTGCAGAGACTTTTTCACAGTACATCATTCTATCAAAATATAAAGGATCTTCTTTAACTATACGGTGCACGCTGCAAATACATTGAAATTGAAGTAATATTGAGAACGAAAGAGTCTGTGTGATCCTGTAAACTAATTTTGAAAACAGAGACATGTGTAATCCTTCTCTGTTCCCTGTGTTTAGCAGGGAACATTTTAATTCACTGCAACCAAACACTCCCAAATATAAAAGATTTGGATAATCCAGAAGAAGGAAAGAAGACAATCAATGAGTGTTATATTGTACAACTTGGTCGCTGGTGAACAAAGGCTCCCTTATTTTGGGATATTAACTCTGTTCATCTGTGTTTCTCAAAATATAAAAGGCCATCTTTAATACACGTCATTTTCTCAAAATATAACAGTTCTTCTTCACTGTGGCATGCACGCTGCAAATACTCTGAAATTGAAGTAATATTGAGACTGAAAGAGTCTGTTTAATCTCGCAAGAGAATATTCAATTTTGAAAACACATATGTAATCATTCATTGCTTACTGTGTTTGGGAGGGAGCATTTGAATTCACTGCAACCAAACACTCCCAAATATAAAAGATTTGGATAGTACATTAGAAGGAGTGAAGACAATCAATGGGTCTTATCTTGTACAACTTGACCGCCAGCGAACAAAGGCTCCCTTATTTCGGAATATTAGCTCTGTTCAACTGTGTTTCTCAAAATATAAAAGGCCATCTTTACTGTGCCGTGTACACTGCAAATACACTGAAATTGAAGCAAAATTTAAAGCGAGCATCTGATCCTGTAAGGAATAATATCAATTTTGAGAAACAGATATTTATGTGTGTAGGCCTTCACTCAATATGTTTAGCAGGGAGTATTTTGGCTCATTGCAACAAAACACTCCCAAATAAAGGAAAAAAGACAATTAATGAATGTTATCTTCAACAACTTGACTGTTAGTGAACAAAGGCTCCCTCCTTTTGGCATAACTACTCGTCTCTACTGTTTGTGACCTGAAATTGGTTTCTGCAGTTGGCCTATAATTCGGATCGACCGTGCTGCCTCTGTAAGAAATAGCCCCCGTTCCTCCTCCATAACCAGACTGACGTGCAGGATAGCCGGAAGGAGACACGTACCTTCTTGTTGCCCCCCTGAAACTCTCCCGAATGTCTCTTATCACTTCAGGCCTGGTGGAAGTATCCTCGTTACTCCTCTCACCAGACACACCGGACAGAGAACTGCCCACCGCGGGCGTAGCGCTGTAAATATCATCGGATCCCCAAATCGCAAAGGCCTCTCTCTTCTTCCCAAAGAAATGCCAGGCTCCGATTAGAAACAAAATAAACACCAACACAGGGCTGCTCCAGAGCATGGTATTGAATTCTGCCTTGTGCACCGGGAGAGTCGATCGGTAAACCCCAACATACCCATTGCCCAAACCGATCACAACAAGCCTGTCTCTGTTACAGGCAATCAGCGCCGGCGCGTCGCCGGGGTTCTTTGAAACCGGCGCAAACGCAGATGCAATCTGATCCAAAGTAGCATAAAACAGATGTCTGGGACCAGCCACCCTAATATATTGCTGCGTAGTAGTATTGTAAACAAAAACTTTCTCCGGGGTACTTACAAGCAAATAGCCTTTAATTGCCCTAACTTCAACAGTCTCTCCCCCCTCAATCTCAGACCTCCTTTTACTCTTAACCCTACATTCAAATTTCAAAACATCCCCCATAAGCACTACATGAATCAAATCACCCGCAGAAGTAAAGCCATACCCTTTTGATCGCTCCGCAGCATCGAAAGCATAAGCTACGGCCCTGGAGCCGTTGAGGCCCTCACATTGCCCCGTTCTCACCGTCATACTCCTCAAATCCAGCGACCCCGCGCCCGTCTCCGTCAAAAACAGCAATCTCTGCCTCAGAAACGCCAGCGGCCTACTGCCGCTCGATGACTCCGCGACTCCATACAGCGTCCCGTTCTCGCGAAAGACGTGAATTCTCCCTTGGCTGCCGATGCCAAGAACGTACCGCATTCTGCCGACCCGGTGCACCTCCAGCCCGACCACGGCTCCCGGCGGATTGTTGTCCTGGCCGAACTTGGACAGCACGCGCACATGCTCCATGGCCAGGGCATGCCACTCGTCGCCCGCCGCTGTCGCGTGTTGGGTTGTCTGCGTCGTTTCCCACACCCTGTGAAGGAGCACGGTGCCATCGGCGTGGCCCGTCACGAGCACCGTTTCGTTCTTCTCGAAGGAGAGATACGACAGCATGGCTGTCACCGGCGCCGTCGACAGCGTCAAGAAGTCGACCAGGACCTCGCCGTGAGAGAGCAGGATATAGACGCGCCCCTGCGCGTCGCCAACCGCCACGTATTTCCCGACACCGTCGTCGCCTTCGTGGGGTAAGACATTCAGGCACGTCACGTCGGATTCCATTTTCACGGCCGACAAAAACTGGAAGCGCTCCGACCAGGCCGGCCTGAATTTCGCCACTGTGACGCCCTTTCCCTCGCCCGACGCCCTGCTACTCCGACGCCCGGCTTTCAAACTTTCTCCCTCCGACACCTCGGCAGCCTTTTCTTCTTCCGCGTCGGGGCAATTGTCGGTCTCGACCATTGTCGGGCCCGGGCTCGGCCGTTGTTGGGCTCGCCCAGGCTGTAGCTTGTCGACGGTCTGGTGGAGAATTTTGACGAGATCTTCGAGTTTCTGCAGATGGATCTCCTGTCTGTCTAACAAGGTTTCTAAATCAAGCAGTTTCTGATTTGGGGTTTCCGGGGTTTCCGCCGGATCTTGATTTCCCCGGATCCCGGTTTCTGTGCAGGATGATCCCTGCGGGTGGAGGATGAGGAGGATTATGTGAAGAAAGTATAGATATCCGCATGGCGACGCGGCTCTAAACGTGGATCTGTCATGGCGGATCGCCATTGTTTTCTAAAAAAGGCCCTGCTTCACGAGGCCTTCTGCCTTCGATTTTGTCGGGGTCGTCTGTATTGGGTTTAATTCAGCGCTCCTCCGGTTCCAGCGCGGTTTTGGAAATAATTATTAATTATCATGTCTGTTTTCTGTGTGTCCTCCGGCACCGGGACGTTATCATTCATTGTACTCATTTTCTACATTTATTTATTTTATCAGAACAGTTGAGAATAATATTAATGTCAAACGAAGTGAAAGACTTCCGAGGAATTCGAGATTGCATTACTATGTATGGTGTGGTCAGGAGCAGGATGGAATTTTATGGGTAAATTCAGTGAATTTATTGGGAATTTATTATTGATTTGTCCAGTTAAATACAGATAAAACTAGCATATTAGCATATTTATGAAGTGGGAAAGGGAAAAAAATCAAGAACATATGTTAATCAATGAAACAAAGATAATATAGAGAAATGAATCATGTATATATTTTTCTAAGTGTATGTTAAAAACAAAAAAAGTTAGATACATTTAATTACAATTTGATATGTAAATGTAATAAAATAGATGACAATTTTTATTATCATAATTAATCATTAATAAATACAAAAACCATGTTCTTGATGTTGGCTAGAACTAATTTTACATTAATTATTTGTAAGATATAAGATTTATATCTTTTCAAAAAATGGAAGACCTAGATATTCTTCACATTATATTTTAAATATGCAATGAGTTCAAAAATTAAATATGGTTACATTATTGTGAAAATTGTAAACTTGTAAACATGAGAGTTGTCTATTTTGACGTCAATTCAAATTCTCACATGAATTAAAGTATTGCTAGATCTTGGGGAAAATGATACTTCTTTCTCTTAGGAAGAAAAGTGAGGTTTTTAAGTCTTGTGACAAAACTTGCCAAGTTATAGAGGACTTCCAAGTCAAACTTTGTTTTTCATAGAAACGAGATGAATTGATTTGCTATAAATTCATACTTGCTTCAGACAACTTCTACTCCGCGGGAACAAGTTGGCCCAAAGTTTTTGACGGTTTGCAAGGTTTACTTGCAAAATAGATGAGAAAATCAACAAGTACCTTTATAAGTTTTTATACCCGAACATAAAAATATTTATTATTCCACTTAGTGAATTTTGTTGAGTCCAATTTCGACTCTTACTCTGAGGTCTTGTTCAATTTTGTAACTATAGTTTCTACCTATTTCCATTCACTCTAAGAAAATCTATATTTTTTTTCCACTTTAGGAAAATTTGTTTTCAAGGAAATGATAATTCATTGTATAAATTCTGAATTTTTAACATTTTATTTTTTCACTTTATTATCATTGGTGTTTAACTCCTTTAAATGCCATTTTTTTAATTTGTAAAAGTGTTAAAAAATGGGCTCTACCTTGTTTTATTAAGAAGAGTCAACACTTCTCATAATTTGTTGATAATATAATAAGCCCTTTTTAAAAACAAGTGTATTGGTAAAATGTGTTAAAAAAAAGGTGTCGTTTAAACATTAGACTTTTTAACTATTTCATCGGAAGCCAACGAAATAAATCTTGGTGAAATCACAATTTTTTGTTATTTAAATTGCATTTTTTACAGTCGATTACTATCACTAGGGCGCCTTTTTGCATCATTGTTTGAGTGGATTCTTCATCCTATTCATCCTATCACTCAGGAGGGTGTGTTTCTCTTCAAGAGGGCGCATTGTTCTTAGTGGATCTTGTGAGTTGGAGCGAGTGATCTCTCCCAATAGTTTGGAGGTTCATCATAGGGGTTCTCTAACCCCCGATCTACAGTTTGGCATTTGGTTTCAGTGACTTAGAGGTCGGATTCTTGGAGGTCGAATTATTGGCTTGCTTCAGCTAGCGAGGGCACATATGTTTTAGATATATTGTGGTTTGGAGGTCTTTCAGTTGAGCTACAGCTCAAAGACTACTCATATTTTCTTGCCATCATCAGATCTATCTTCTCACAGAGTTTTGCAGAGGTTTGAGGCCATCAGAGAGGAGGTCATACTTTCCTTGATCTATTCCAACAAAGAAGTGTGCACTGTGCCAAAGAAGGCATCACCTACATCAGAGGGTAATAGTTGGACTTCAGTGTTACTTGGTATTCAGCTTGGAGAGGGTTTTGGAAGCATAGATCTTCATCTCTATCTTATATCTTGGAGGCATCATCAGCCACACACTCTATTCTATTATATATATTCTAGATCTGCTCCATTTTGTATGAGGTCAGATATTATTACGGCGGTGTCTAGTTGTTCTACGAAATGGTTTTTTTCGCCGGAATCTGGTGATATAAATTTACACGAATCACTTTTTTTGTTGTTCAAAATCCATTTCTAAATGCAGAAATGGATTCAGCATGCTGAAAAACCCCAAAGGCACTCAGATTATACATAAATAATCACTCAAATCTATGATCTAACAATTTCTCACCGGATTTCGAGCAAATATCCCCGAAAAAAATCATTGTTTCGTAGAACGTTTAGCCTACGGCCTATTATTATAAATAAAATCCGATCTGAGGTATTTGTGGCTATTTCTTGTGTTATTTGTCTTGCATCACGTTGATTATATTCCATTGCTATATCTACATCATTTACTTGTTGCAAACACATAATCAAACCTTAATATTAAACCCTAACGCAACTCAAGAGGACAAAATCTGCTAACTATTTGACAAAATACCACAACCAAAAAACACATAAAACCTTAATGTTCCAAGCAAATTGATTTGAGAACTTTACAGATTAGGGAATTTTTTTAACTCAAAAACCTTCATTTTGAACATATAATCTAAGTCATTGCTTTCTTAGTAGTTGTCCAATTCAAATATAACATTTTTTTAATACAAAATATAATCATTTATGAAAAAATTTGAAACTATGATGTAATTCTATAAATAAATAAATAAAAATACCCTTTAGTTTGACTCTTCAACTCTATAGGCAACATTTCCACATGATATAGTCAGAATTTCCCACCAGTAAAACCCATCCATTATCTATAAAACCACCTTTAATAGCCCAAACCTTTTTCGAAAACAACTCAAACAAAAGACTCGAAACTTAATAGAGATTATGAAATATCCAGCCATATATCCCTTCAATCCAATGCTCGTAGAAATCTAAGACCATAATGGAAACAAAAGGCGCCTAGTTTTAAAATAAAACTAATAAGATACAAAGCATCTTTTCGCCCGCTCCAGTAAATTCCCAAGAATCTTATATTCTTCTTGATCCTCCTCCAATTCAGTTTTTTTGTTTTCTAATATTTATAAAGTAAGTGATTTCATTTTAAGGCTACACTAAATTCCAAAGAATCTTATGTTCTTCCTAATCCTCTTACGCTCCACTAAAATCCCAAGAATCTTCTTTCTTCCTAATCCTCCTCCCCATCCAGTTTTTCTTATTTTCGAATATTTATGTCGTAAGTGATTTTATTTTTCATTTTTCCTATTGAAGAAGCACATAGTAATTAACCAAATAGATTCTTTCTTCCTAACCCTCCTCCCAATCCAGTTTTCTTATTTTTGAATATTTATGTCGTAAGTGATTTTATTTTTCATTTTCCTGTCAAAGAAGCACATAGTAATTAACCAAAGGGTTCAGGAAATCAACATCTAAAATTTGAAATCCGGCTAATATAAATATAAAGAGACAAAAACCGGAAAATTTCATAGCCTCATTCTTTAAGCTTCAAAGCATTTAAATTGTCAATTTTAGTACTGTATCCAAATTTGCAAGAATGAAAACAACGGCACCAATTTCAAATCCTGAATAGTTTTCCTCGTTTTTGTGTGAAGTCCTCGAGCAGAAGCGACCATGTCTCACTCGTTTCGAATTTTAGACTTTACAGACAAATCAAAATCCGAGACAAGAGCCAAGACAAAAGCTGGATATACACCAAAATCTTGTTGAAATTTCATTTGAATTATTCAGAGCACAAGTCCATTTATGTCACTGGCTTCGAACTTTACGCTTTAAAGGAAAACAAAAAACCGAAATCCGGGACAAGTGCGGCACAAGATGGATATACACCAAAATTTCCCCGAAAATTTATTTTAAGTATTCGAAGCACAATCCAATTTGTCTCACTCGCAGGAGCCTTAATTTTTAAAGGTGAACAGAAATAAAAATCCGATACTTGTCAATATACCAAAATCTACCCCAAACCTTATTCAGTTTTTGAATTTGTCTCGCTAGTTTAGAGCTTTAAATTTAAAGGCAAACGGATAACAGAAATCTGGGACAAGATCAGCAGAGAACTTCCATATATATGCACTAAAATCTCTCCCAAATATAAATCTTTAAGCTTAACAATCAAGAAGGTTGAAACATTATAATTTCATCGAATTTAACATAAAAACAGGATATCAAGGTTAATGCGAAAAACCTTTTGGATGCGTTTGGAAGAAAACAACAGTATCACAGATAGTTGGTAAGGTAAAACCCGTACCAAAAACTTTGGTCAATCCAAAAGCTAGTTTTAGGGTACAAGTCATCATGCTGATGTAGTAGCGAACGTTTTGGGTGTTATGTCTTGTGAGCAGTCTTTCGCTTGTGAATATTATCTATGTAATGTTAGAAGTTGTTTTATTCCAATGATCCCATGTTAAGATTTCATTCCAAAGAATATTATCCCCTTCCCTTCTATGGTATTTGGACTTGAGAACTAGGGTTAACATACCCTTCTATGGTATTTGGACTTAAGAACCAGGGTTGGCATACCCTGCTGTAAATTGTCTATATTGCACATTGTCTTCTGAATATATCGGAAATTGTGGTTTTGCAATTTGTTTTTCTTCATTATACATGGATGGAAAAGTCCAAAATAATCTCATACTTATTTATATGTCAGGGTATTCAAAAATTGTGGTTTTACGATTTGTTTTTCTTCATTATAGATGGATGAAAAAGTCCAAAATAATCTCATACTTATTTATATGTCAGGGTTTAGGGGTGGGAGAACGGGATAGTGATATTCGCAGTGATCTCATAGTTATTTATATGGCAGGGTTTAGGGGTGGGTGGGTTTTAAAGAAAAATTAGTTCTATGTAATGTATAGAAGTTGGCTTTATAAGTATTTATTGTAGTAAAAGCTTTGTAAATTTAGAAATTTGTTTTGGGGTGTAATTTTCTAGGATAATGTGAAAACATTTTTCCTTATTGTAGTTAAGGGGAACTGATATCAATAAGGGGAACTGATATTATTGATAGTTTTAGTGTAATCCTTTATAAGTTGTTTTTAACTTGTGGTTGTTATATATGTGATATTCTAAACTATTTTACTATTGACCATATTCCCATATCCCTATATTAAAATTCCTTGCCCATTAATATGGCTCTCCTTGTGTGGGATTTGAATTAACGCCTCTCCTTGTGTTGGATTTGAATTTGAAACAACAGGTTGGCATGCATCTTCTTAGCATTATCCGAAATTTGTGGTTTTGTGGTTTGTTTTCCTTTATATATTTTGATTGAAAAAACCTAAAGTTCAATTTTCCAGCTTTACTGGAGATTTTTTCTGACCAAATCAGAAAGACAACTTGTTTCCATTGGTTACATAGTTGGTGGAGTTTTAGGTGCTTTGCCCACTTATCAGGAAAATATTGCCTCCATGAAGGTGTGTTACTCGCTAATGTACCATATTTTTTCTATTTGCACTCTTGAATTATTTGTTTCTTACAAATTGGCATGATCTTTTTTGGGTTTGAACTTTGGACATAATTGATGGGCAAAGAAAATTTTGTAGGATGGACTCCGGCTGGATCAACAAGAGTAACCGTTGGTGGAAGGCGATTTTCAGATGTAACAAATAGTAGTCTTTCCTTTTATTCAAGTCAGATAAAGAACCTTGATAATTTGCATCGAGAAGACTTTTACAAGACACAACATCTTCAGCAGGTTGAAAATTGTTCAAACACTGAATGTTTCCAGGAAAATTTTAGGATGTTCTTTGCTTAATTTCCTTACAGATGTTTTCCCCTTTCTATGGTGTCCAAGAGATAGCTTGCCTTAAGAAGCAACTTACAGAGAAAGAGTATCCTTCAATCGATGTCTTAAGGGTTTGAAATGAATTTCCACATTGTCTGAGTTCCATTTTGAATGAAAGGTTTGGATTTTGTCTAAATCCTCTCAGAATTTTTCCATAACCATTCAGAGCTATTCTTCAATACACAAGACATGAAATGCATAAAGTGTTACAGTACAAGATCAAGGTGTTGCAACAAAACCAACAACTTGCTCAAACTAATGGCCAAATGTTTGCGGTTAGTATGGATCCATCTTATTTTCTATTCAATTTTCAAGACGACATAGACATTGAAATGACAATACTTAGGAGGATATCAAGAAGTTGTTGGTAGAAAATATCCATGAAGTGTGTCTAACATAGATTTTATTCTTCTTTTTTCTTATATTTTACAGGAATCATGCATGATTCGAGGAAAGGTAAGCTACCCATGTCGTTGAGCATTTTTATGGACTGAATCTTAACTTGTTTTCTTCCACATGTTCTGATGATAATCCCCACTGATTTAGAGAGACAGAAATTGTGGCTGGCCAATTTACTTGAAATTCTTTACATTTGCAATATTTATTTTTGCTTCTTTGTGGGTATTATTTGTTTCTTATGATGAATTTCCATTTTGTATCTTAATAAAAACTATTCTACAACAGACTGAGATGCCTTCCTTTTTGAATTCTTTTATATGATTTACTTTTTCTCTACAACTTCAAATGACAAAAACTATTTTATTTTTAACAGTTGAAGTTGCTTCAGCATGACTACAACCAAATGTCTACAATGTTTAAAGTTAAAAAAACAGAGCTTGAGGTGAGTGTGCCCTTTGGTTCCTAGCTTGTCCACTTTCACTGCACCCCTTCATATACACTAAATAGTCTCATTATTTGATACAGCAAAAAGTGAGCGACTTGTCCAAGCATCTGCAAGACAAGAACCAAATTGGAACCAAGGTACATCTATTTATATCCCTTACTGATTATATATTTAATCAGATTTGAGTGAAAGTTGCTCCTTTGATTAAGCTTGGATAACTTAGGTAACATGTTGCTTTTTTAAGGAGCAAACAATGTGAAGTTTTTCATCTTTCAGGAGCTAGACAAAAGTGAGAACACATTGCAGGCCCCACCAAAATGCTTACTTTCCGCAGAGAATCAGAATTGTGCATCCCAAAGTCTTGCTAACTCTTTAAAAAATAATATTTGGGTTGTTTTTCATTATTTTCCTTAGAAGCATCTGATGATAAGAAGACAAAACAAGTTGGGATTTGAAGGGAGGCGAGAAATCTTCAAGGATTAAGTTGTATGCCGATGAAGACGTAAATGGTAAAAGGTATAGTGTAGAATAGGATTCTCAATGTTCATTGAATTCCCTGTAATTCTTTTGCTCAGATTTTAAATAATTAACTTAGAAAATTTCCGGGGAAAGGGAACACCGAAAAAATCCAGAAATTATGCAGAAATGAAAACAATATTTGGGGTTGGTTTTTTTTACTCCTAATTAAAATGGGTCATAGATTTGGGGTTGCTTTTTTACTCATGTCTTTACTCCCTAAATATAAATTCTTTGCAGTCCCAATCCCCTGTTTCCCGCCAATTAAACTAAGAGGCTTAATAATTAGTATACGTTCATCCTAATTAAAGTCGGTCACAGATTTGGGATTGTTTTTGACCCATCAAATTTCTTCACCCTTGGAGTCACAATCTCCTCTTTCCCAACAGTTAAACAGAGTAGAAATTGTGCAGGGTTTTAAATTTCATTCTATTCCAATGCTACATTATATTCCAACACTATCTATTCCCATGCTACATTCACAGAATTATAAATGTGTAGGATATCATTTCCAGGATAAAGACAACCATTTCCAAGGCTTCAACCAAAAAATATACGAAATGTACGCTACATTTTATTCCAATGCTACATTCACGAAATTATAAATGTACAGGATATCATTTTCAGTTTCCAAGGCTCTGAAAAAAAAAGATATGAAATGTTCAAACAATTCAATATCTTACCTCTAGTTCAATATTTTGAGCCAAAAATTACATTCCAAATTTAAATGAGAATGTGAAAACTCGGATCCTCCAACTGCTACATTCCTAAAAGAAGACCTCTCTTTTTGGTTTTGAAAGTGATTTCCGCCATATAAAAACCATCGTTGTTAAATTTCTCACATATTTCAACGAATATACCTCATCTATACTTGGGCAGACTTCGAACCTATGGACGATGAAACGCTCAAGCAACACCAACCTGCGACAAGAATCCAACACAGAATTAGTAGTAAACTTGCAAGATGTTAAGGTTTAAGCTATTATTAGAGTTCTTTTCATTTCAATAGACAACAATAGCATAAGATAGGATCACTGAGAAATACACAATCACAAGAGACACATCATTTATCCTGGGAAACCCTCAAGGGGAAGAAAAACCAGCAAAAACTTCCTTATTATAGATAGCCAATACAATGCCAAGAGATAACTCAAACAAATATAGAAATTCCTCTCCCAAGAATGTGCCTCTCTCTCTCTCTCTCTCTCTCTCTTCTCCAACTGCAGCTCTGAAACTTGTCTCTCAGTGAACAAGTGAGTGTGTGTCTAAGTGAAGTGCTAGCCTCCTTATTTATACAATTATGGCACGTGTGGAAGTGTCTCTTCACTGGCAGGGCCGACTTCTTCTTCTGGGTGGTTATAACCACCTTTAATATATTATGGGGCCTCTTTAATATATTTTGGGGCCGAATTCTTATTCTTCCAATTTCAATTATGTTTTGACCAATCCGCAAAAGGGGATTTGGTCGTTTATAATAACTGACATGATCAATCTGCAATAGGGGATTGATCTAATGAATAATTCCACAATAATAATTAGAATACACTTTGCAGTTACATTATTTCAACACTCCCCCTTAACAAGAAGGGTATTCTTCTACAACATCAGGTGAGAGAGAGGACAACATCATCAACAACATCAGGTGGGTGAGAGGACAACATCATCAATATCATCTCGAAACACTGACTGGCGTATCTATAAATCATCAGAAGTTTTCTCATCGACAACATCGTCATTCTCAGAGGAATGAAATCATCATCTGCATCAATATGGATTAGTATAAAACTAATACATCATCATCACAGCACGAGGTTGGTCACATCATCACAGTATGAGGTTGGCTCATCATCACAGCACGAGGTTGGCACACTATACAACAATTAAGATGGAATCACAATATTGGACTGGCTTTACGTCACAGCTATCAAGCTCGAAGCACAGTACTCGTCTTGCTTTTCATCACAGCAATCAAGCTGGAAGCACAATACTCGTCTTGCTTTTCGTCACAGCTATAAAGTTGGAAGCTATAAAGTTGGATACATCTAATTACAATTTGATATGAAAATGTAATAAAATAGATGACAACTTTTATTATCATAATTAATCATTAATAAATACAAAAACCATGTTCTTGATGTTCGCTAGAATTAATTTTACATTAATTATTTGTAAGATAAAATATATATATCTTTTCAAAAAATGGAAGACCTAGATATTCGTCACATTATATTTTAAATATGCAATGAGTTCAAAAACTAAATATGGTTACATTATTGTGAAAATTATAAACTTGTAAACATGAGAGTTGTCTATTTTGACGTCAATTTAAATTCTCGCATGAATTAAAGTATTGCTAGATCTTGGGAAAAATGATATTTCTTTCTCTTAGGAAGAAAACTAAGGTTTTTAAGTCTTGTGACAAAACTTGGCCAAGTTATAGAGGACTTCCAAGTCAAACTTTGTTTTTCATAGAAACGAGATGAATTGATTTGCTATAAATTCATACTTGCTTCAGACAACTTCGACTCCGCGGGAACAAGTTTGATGCTCATTTTAAGTCTTGTGACAAAACTTGGCCAAGTTATAGAGGACCTCCAAGTCAAACTTTGTTTTTCATAGAAACGAGATGAATTGATTTGCTATAAATTCATACTTGCTTCAGACAACTTCGACTCCGCGGGAACAAGTTTGATGCTCAAGTAATTGAGGGTTTCAAAATATGGATTTTGTGTTGGCCCAAAGTTTTTGACGGTTTGCTAGGTTTACTTGCGAAATAGATGAGAAAATCAACGAGTCCCTTCATAAGTTTTTATACCCGAACATAAAAATATTTATTATTCCACTTAGTGAATTTTGTTGAGTCCAATTTCGACTCTTACTCTGAGGTCTTGTTCAATTTTGTAACTATAGTTTCTACCTATTTCCATTCACTCTAAGAAAATCTATATTTTTTTCCACTTTAGGAAAATTTGTTTTCAAAGAAATGAGAATTCATTGTATAAATTCTGAATTTTTAACATTTTATTTTTTCATTTTATTATCATTGGTGTTTAACTCCTTTAAATGCCATTTTTTTAATTTGTAAAAGTGTTAAAAAATGGGCTCTACCTTGTGTCATTAAGAAGAGCTTCTCCTAATTTGTTGATAATATAATAAGCCCTTTTTAAAAACAAGTGTATTGGTAAAATGTGTTAAAAAAAAAGGCGTTGTCTAAACATTAGACTTTTTAACTATTTCACCGGAAGCCAACGAAATAAATCTTGGTGAAATCACAATTTTTTGTTATTTAAATTGCATTTTTTACGGTCGATTTCTATCACTAGGGCACATTTTTGCATCATTGTTTGAGTGGATTATTCAACCTATTCATCCTATCACTCAGGAGGGCGTGTTTCTCTTCAAGAGGGCGCACTGTTCTTAGTGGATCTTGTGAGTTGGAGCGAGTGATCTCTCCCAATAGTTTGGAGGTTCATCATAGGGGTTCTCTAACCCCCGATCTACAGTTTGGCATTTGGTTTCAGTGACTTAAAGGCCAGATTCTTGGAGGTCGAATTATTGGCTTGCTTCAGCTAGCGAGGGCACATATGTTTTAGATATATTGTGGTTTGGAGGTCTTTCAGTTGAGCTACAGCTCAAAGACTACTCATATTTTCTTGCCATCATCAAATCTATCTTCTCACAGAGTTTTGCAGAGGTTTGAGGCCATCAGAGAGGAGGTCATACTTTCCTTGATCTATTCCAGCCAGGAAGTGCACATTGTGCCAAAGAAGGCATCACCTACAGCAGAGGGTAATAGTTGGACTTCAGTGTTACTTGGTATTCAGCTTGGAGAGGGTTTTGGAAGCCCAGATCTTCATCTCTATCTTATATCTTGGAGGCATCATCAACCACACACTCTATTCTAGATTTGCTCCATTTTGTATGAGGTCAGATATTATTACGGCGGTGTCTAGTTGTTCTACAAAATGTTTTTTTTCACCGGAATATGGTGATATAAATTTACACGAATCACTATTTTTTGTTGTTTAAAATCCATTTCTGAATGCAGAAATGGATTTAGCATGCTGAAAAACCCCAAAGGCACTCGGATTATACAGAAATAATCACTCAAATCTACGATCTAACAATTTCTCACCAGATTTCGAGCAAATATCCCCGAAAAAAATCATTGTTTCGTAAAACGTTTAGCCTACGACCTGTTATCCCCGATTTCTAGGGACAACTAGGAGATCATGTCTCGAGGCCCACAGGTCCTAGACATGGAATACAGAGAGCATGATTGACCTGAGTATGGCCCTGGAGGGCCCATCCTTCTTCTTCTTCATCAGACCTGTCCTGTCAGCAGCAACAACATTCATCACCATCGACTTGGGCTTGCATCAGAGAAGACTCTTGCTCCATGAGGTAATTGGTCCTAGTATCATGGTATGTGTCATGTTTGATCATTATAACTTTCAGGTATATGCATCAGGTTCCTTACATTTCTGACAACTGCTTGGATCTTACACTAACCCACTTGACCATGGTTTGGGGGATTAACGGGGTGCCTTAGCAAGCTTGTATCCATAGGTTTTGGTTAGCCACCAGGGGGGATTTTGAAGAGCCATCGTCCGCTCCCACCATATTATCATTTTACATCTTATCTCCCATTCATCTATCCCATTCCCCTAGTCTGGGCATTAGGATGACCTATTTAAGGGGTTACACTTTATCCTGTGGGAAGAAGGGGCTAAAGGCCCAGGAGGTAAAAGCAGCTGGTAAAAGATAAAAGCCATAGGAAATAAAACCTAGAGATGCCTCGCCCAAGGATCCCCGAGAAGGAAATAAAAAGCCTCTCGATAAGAAACAAAAGGGACCCAAAGAAAAATAATAAAGCAAGACCTAGCCAAGAGGATGGGGGGTCTCATCACAAGCCGGCCTTATCATTTCTGCGAAAATACTCGTGGGTAACACTATCAGCTCTGGTCACCACGCCAAGGCAGTGTCCTCTAGTTAGGCCTTGAAGCAAAAAGAAAGAAAAAGGAACAAATAAAAGAAAGAATAAAGGTAATAAAGGGCTTGGAAAGAATTGCATCCATGACAGGTACAACTCGCCTCCTACAAAGGCACCCACGGATAATACCCACCCCTAGTTTTCACTGTGTCTGGACATCCTTAGACCACACCACCTCGTATTACATGGAATGAATGGTATCCTTTGGGAACTTTCCTCTTCTTATGGATGCTAGCCCAACAGGGCACTTTGTCTTTTCTTTGGTTTTGTATAGTAGGTCAGTATAATTTCTTTGAGCTATTAGATGATATGCTAGGGGTCTTATGCATGTATTTGATAAAATTAATGATGAAATATGATTGACATTGCTATGATCCCGAGGACTAATGAGCCCATGGAGGGCGAAGTTTTTGATGTGCAGGGCCATACCCGACGGACAGGTACCAGGTGGATCGGTACACATGGGGAGATGATCAGTTCAGACCTCCATGGGGATGAAGAGCCCATCAGATGGTTGTTGGGATCTCATCAGGGACAGAGACAAGACAGTAATTGATCGAGCATTTGCACGAAAGAAGAAGAAGGGTGTTTTCATCCAGGACGCCTTGGTTGAGCCCAGCCCTAGGGGGTTGACCTACTGCAAGTGGAACGTGTCCCTCTGTTGACCAGGACGTCCTCCAGAGAGCCCTGAAGTCACCTCCAGTGTGTGGCATCTTTACAGGGCAGTTTGGCACGTGTGGCAGAGTTTGGAGGCCCAGAGAGGCCCAACGTTTGCCTTCTAGTGCTGAGTTTTGCCCTAAAAAGGGCCAACGTCTCCCTCAGAGGGGCTAGACGTCCTGCTTACTGCTCAATTAGGCTTTTATTTAGCAGATAAATGTAAAAACATTATGATTTTAGTAGTCAGCCTTGTCAGTTGTTTTAATGACCTAATTTTTAAATTAAAGGTCATTGGATTATATAAATTGAGGATGTTTTCCCTCATTTTGAACATAACACAACTCACTCTCTTGTGAGATCTTAATTCTTGCGCCCTACTAGGGTAGTTTTGGTATTTTAAAGTGAGGTGCAACTTTTGAAGGAGGATTTCTCTTGGCATTTATGGCATTTCTCTCAAGGAAGGTTTACAACTAGGGTTTGCACATGCTTTTCTTCATGATATGTAAGTGTTTTTCCTGCAAAACTTCTTGATTGAATGGTTGTAGGTTAGTATTCTTGCATTTACTTATAAATTTGTTGATTTTAAAACCCTATATAGTAAGCACACAAGTAGGTCATTGCTATATGTCCCCTTGTTGAGAAATAGTTTTAGCCATTGAAGAAAGAAGATAGAGCCTAGCCGTTGCTACACTTTTCTTCCTTTTTTCTAAGCTAGCGTTGAGGTTATAAGTTGAAAAGAGGAGACGTCCTAGGCCTAGTTTGACTACACCTAGGGTTTCACCTTCTAGGGTTTGAAGGCCTTGCCATTGCAACACTTTCTCCCTTAAATTTATACTTTGAGCTAGCAGTTTTGCCAAGTTTATTTAGATAAGGAAGAAAGAGCACGAGGCCTTGCTTAAGCAACACCGGAGTGAGCCTCTTTCCCCTAGGGTTTTGATTCTAGGGCCCTGCCTTTGCAGCACCATAGAACCCTACCTTCTAGTCTCTAAGTTTTATCCTCCCGAGACCTTGTGTCTTTACTTTTGACTCCATATACCCTAAGGCACTGGTTAGATCTCCAACGTTGAGCCTCTAGTGTATAAAACCACCTTCTAAACTTTAATTTCTGAAACCCTAACATTGCTAACCTAGGCTAACGTCATAGTTGATGCAGCAAGCTTTTGACTCTTATAAGCAATTGAATGATGATGTCAAGCATTTATTGAACAAGTTATTGATTGAATATACTGTTGGCTTGGTCACTTTGGTAGATATTGATGAATTAATGATCTTTCATAGGCTAATTAGCAGAACGTTGACTTCATCTTGTATCTATTACATTGCTTATTGAATGAAATCAGATAGTTAAGGAAGTACTAACCCTTTGAGTTATAGCCTGTGAATATATATATTGTGTTGTTATTATCTTGTTCCGAGCAGGGCCTACATTTCTTTTATTGGCTGATTAGCCGGACTATTTGTTACTGGTGGTAACTTGCAAGGAGGGAAATCTTGAAACTTGACCTTGTATCCTTTGCCTCTTCAAACCCTAGGTTACCGAGGACGTCTCCCCTGGGCTAACCTCCCTAAACAGAAAGAACCTCCCCATCGAGGTGACATTGGGTGGGGAAGGTTCCTATTACGCAAGTTTGTCCTCTATCCTGTAGCTTGTGACCTAAACTACAAACTGTGCAATAACACGACCTATTAATAAATAAAATCCGATCTGAGGTATTTGTGGCTATTTCTTGTGTTATTTGTCTCACATCACGTTGATTATATTCCATTGCTAGATCTACATCATTTACTTGTTGCAAACACACAATCAAACCTTAATATTAAACCCTAATGCAACTCAAGAGGACAAAATATGCTAACTATTTGACAAAATACCACAACCAAAAAACACATAAAACCTTAATGTTCCAAGCAAATTGGTTTGAGAACTTTACAGATTAGGGAATTTTTTTAACTCAAAAACCTTCATTTTGAACATATAATCCAAGCCATTGCTTTCTTAGGAGTTGTCCAATTCAAATATAACATTTTTTTAATACAAAATATAATCATTTATGAAAAAATTTGAAACTATGATGTAATTCTATAAATAAATATATAAAAATACCCTTTAGTTTGACTCTTCAACTCTATAGGCAACATTTCCACATGATATAGTCAGAATTTCCCACCAGTAAAACCCATCCATTATCAATAAAACCACCTTTAATAGCCCAAACCTTTTTCGAAAACAACTCAAACAAAAGACTCAAAACTTAATAGAGATTATGAAATATCCAGCCATATATCCCTTCAATCCAATGCTCGTAGAAATCTAAGACCATAATGGAAACAAAAGGCGCCTAGTTTTAAAATAAAACTAACAAGATACAAAGCAGCTTTTCGCACGCTCCAGTAAATTCCCAAGAATCTTATATTCTTCTTGATCCTCCTCCAATTCAGTTTTTTTTGTTTTCTAATATTTATAAAGTAAGTGATTTCATTTTAAGGCTACACTAAATTCCAAAGAATCTTATGTTCTTACTAATCCTCTTACGCTCCACTAAATTCCCAAGAATCTTCTTTCTTCCTAATCCTCCTCCCCATCCAGTTTTTCTTATTTTCGAATATTTATGTCGTAAGTGATTTTATTTTTTATTTTTCCTATCGAAGAAGCACATAGTAATTAACCAAATAGATTCTTTCTTCCTAATCCTCCTCCCAATCTAGTTTTCTTATTTTTGAATATTTATGCCATAAGTGATTTTCTTTTTCATTTTCCTGTCAAAGAAGCACATAGTAATTAACCAAAGGGTTCAGGAAATCAACATCTAAAATTTGAAATCCGGCTAATATAAATATAAAGAGACAAAAACCGGAAAATTTCGGAGCTTCATTCTTTAAGCTTCAAAGCATTTAAATTGTCAATTTCAGTACTGTATCCAAATTTGCAACAATGAAAACACCAGCACCAATTTCAAATCCTAAATAGTTTTCCTCGTTTTTGTGTGAAGTCCTCGAGCATAAGCGACCATGTCTCACTCGTTTCGAATTTTAGACTTTACAGACAAATCAAAATCTGAGACAAGAGCCAGGACAAAAGCTGGATATACACCAAAATCTTGTTGAAATTTCATTTGAATTATTCAGAGCACAAGTCCATTTATGTCACTGGCTTCGAACTTTATGCTTTAAAGGAAAATAGAAAATCGAAATACGGGACAAATGCGGCACAAGATGGATATACACCAAAATTTCCCCGAAATTTTATTTTAAGTATTCGAAGCACAATCCAATTTGTCTCACTCGCAGGAGCCTTAATTTTTAAAGGTGAACAGAAATAAAAATCCGATACTTGTCAATATACTAAAATCTACCCCAAACCTTATTCAGTCTTCGAATTTGTCTCACTAGTTAAGAGCTTTAACTTTAAAGGCAAATGGATAACAGAAATCTAGAACAAGATCAAAAGAGAACTTCCATATATATGCACTAAAATCTCTCCCAAATATAAATCTTTAAGCTTAACAATCAAGAAGGTTGAAACATTATAATTTCATCGAATTTAACATAAAAACATGATATCAAGGTTAATGCGAAAAACCTTTTGGATGCGTTTGGAAGAAAACAACAATCTCACAGATAGTTGGTAAGGTAAAACCTGTACCAAAAACTTTGGTCAATCCAGAAGCTAGTTTTAGGGTACAAGTCATCCTGCTGATGTAGTAGCGAACATTTTGGGTGTTATGTCTTATGAGCAGTCTTTCGCTTGTGAATATTATCTATGTAATGTTAGAAGTTGTTTTATTCCAATGATCCTATGTTAAGATTTCATTCCAAAGAATATTATCCCCTTCCCTTCTATGGTATTTGGACTTGAGAACCAGGGTTGACGTACCCTTCTATGGTATTTGGACTTAAAAACTAGGGTTGGCATACCCTGCTGTAAATTGTCTATATTGCACATCGTCTTCTGACTATATCGGAAATTGTGGTTTTGCAATTTGTTTTTCTTCATTATACATGGATGGAAAAGTCCAAAATAATCTCATACTTATTTATATGTCAGGGTATTCAAAAATTGTGGTTTTACAATTTGTTTTTCTTCATTATAGATGGATGAAAAAGTCCAAAATAATCTCATACTTATTTATGTGTCAGGGTTTAGGGGTGGGAGAACGGGACAGTGATATTCACAGTGATCTCATAGTTATTTATATGGCAGGGTTTAGGGGTGGGTGGGTTTTGAAGAAAAATTAGTTCTATGTAATGTATAGAAGCTAGCTATATAAGTATTTATTGTAGTAAAAGCTTTGTAAATTTAGAAATTTGTTTTGGGGTGTAATTTTCTAGGCTAATGTGAAAACATTTTTCCTTATTGTAGTTAAGGGGGACTGATATCAATAAGGGGAACTGATATTATTGATAGTTTTAGTGTAATCCTTTCTAAGTTGTTTTTAACTTGTGGTTGTTATATATGTGATATTCTAAACTATTTTACTATTGACCATATTCCCATATCCCTATATTAAAATTCCTTCCCCATTAATATGGCTCTCCTTGTGTGGGATTTGAATTAATGCCTCTCCTTGTGTTGGATTTGAATTTGAAACAATAGCTTGGCATACATCTTCTTAGCATTATCAGAAATTTGTGGTTTTGTGGTTTGTTTTCCTTTATATATTTTGATTGAAAAAACCTAAAGTTCAATTTTCCAGCTTTACTGGAGATTTTTTCGGACCAAATCAGAAAGACAACTTGTTTCCATCGGTTACATAGTTGGTGGAGTTTTAGGTGCTTTGCCCACTTATCAGGAAAATATTGCCTCCATGAAGGTGTGTTACTCACCAATGTATCATATTTTTTCTGTTTGCACTCTTGAATTATTTGTTTCTTACAAATTGGCATGATCTTTTTTGGGTTTGAACTTTGGACATAATTGATGGGAAAAGAAAATTTTGTAGGATGGACTCTGGCTGGATCAACAAGAGTAACCGTTGGTGGAAGGCGATTTTCAGATGTAACAAATAGTAGTCTTTCCTTTTATTCAAGTCAGATAAAGAACCTTGATAATTTGCATCGAGAAGACTTTTACAAGACACAACATCTTCAGCAGGTTGAAAATTGTTCAAACACTGAATGTTTCCAGGAAAATTTTAGGATGTTCTTTGCTTAATTTCCTTACAGATGTTTTCCCCTTTCTATGGTGTCCAAGAGATAGCTTGCCTTAAGAAGCAACTTACAGAGAAAGAGTATCCTTCAATCGATGTCTTAAGGGTTTGAAATGAATTTCCACATTGTCTGAGTTCCATTTTGAATGAAAGGTTTGGATTTTGTCTAAATCCTCTCAGAATTTTTCCATAACCATTCAGAGCTATTCTTCAATACACAAGACATGAAATGCATAAAGTGTTACAGTACAAGATCAAGGTGTTGCAACAAAACCAACAACTTGCTCAAACTAATGGCCAAATGTTTGCGGTTAGTATGGATCCATCTTATTTTCTATTCAATTTTCAAGACGACATAGACATTGAAATGACAATACTTAGGAGGATATCAAGAAGTTGTTGGTAGAAAATATCCATGAAGTGTGTCTAACATAGATTTTATTCTTCTTTTTTCTTATATTTTACAGGAATCATGCATGATTCGAGGAAAGGTAAGCTACCCATGTCGTTGAGCATTTTTATGGACTGAATCTTAACTTGTTTTCTTCCACATGTTCTGATGATAATCCCCACTGATTTAGAGAGACAGAAATTGTGGCTGGCCAATTTACTTGAAATTCTTTACATTTGCAATATTTATTTTTGCTTCTTTGTGGGTATTATTTGTTTCTTATGATGAATTTCCATTTTGTATCTTAATAAAAACTATTCTACAACAGACTGAGATGCCTTCCTTTTTGAATTCTTTTATATGATTTACTTTTTCTCTACAACTTCAAATGACAAAAACTATTTTATTTTTAACAGTTGAAGTTGCTTCAGCATGACTACAACCAAATGTCTACAATGTTTAAAGTTAAAAAAACAGAGCTTGAGGTGAGTGTGCCCTTTGGTTCCTAGCTTGTCCACTTTCACTGCACCCCTTCATATACACTAAATAGTCTCATTATTTGATACAGCAAAAAGTGAGCGACTTGTCCAAGCATCTGCAAGACAAGAACCAAATTGGAACCAAGGTACATCTATTTATATCCCTTACTGATTATATATTTAATCAGATTTGAGTGAAAGTTGCTCCTTTGATTAAGCTTGGATAACTTAGGTAACATGTTGCTTTTTTAAGGAGCAAACAATGTGAAGTTTTTCATCTTTCAGGAGCTAGACAAAAGTGAGAACACATTGCAGGCCCCACCAAAATGCTTACTTTCCGCAGAGAATCAGAATTGTGCATCCCAAAGTCTTGCTAACTCTTTAAAAAATAATATTTGGGTTGTTTTTCATTATTTTCCTTAGAAGCATCTGATGATAAGAAGACAAAACAAGTTGGGATTTGAAGGGAGGCGAGAAATCTTCAAGGATTAAGTTGTATGCCGATGAAGACGTAAATGGTAAAAGGTATAGTGTAGAATAGGATTCTCAATGTTCATTGAATTCCCTGTAATTCTTTTGCTCAGATTTTAAATAATTAACTTAGAAAATTTCCGGGGAAAGGGAACACCGAAAAAATCCAGAAATTATGCAGAAATGAAAACAATATTTGGGGTTGGTTTTTTTTACTCCTAATTAAAATGGGTCATAGATTTGGGGTTGCTTTTTTACTCATGTCTTTACTCCCTAAATATAAATTCTTTGCAGTCCCAATCCCCTGTTTCCCGCCAATTAAACTAAGAGGCTTAATAATTAGTATACGTTCATCCTAATTAAAGTCGGTCACAGATTTGGGATTGTTTTTGACCCATCAAATTTCTTCACCCTTGGAGTCACAATCTCCTCTTTCCCAACAGTTAAACAGAGTAGAAATTGTGCAGGGTTTTAAATTTCATTCTATTCCAATGCTACATTATATTCCAACACTATCTATTCCCATGCTACATTCACAGAATTATAAATGTGTAGGATATCATTTCCAGGATAAAGACAACCATTTCCAAGGCTTCAACCAAAAAATATACGAAATGTACGCTACATTTTATTCCAATGCTACATTCACGAAATTATAAATGTACAGGATATCATTTTCAGTTTCCAAGGCTCTGAAAAAAAAAGATATGAAATGTTCAAACAATTCAATATCTTACCTCTAGTTCAATATTTTGAGCCAAAAATTACATTCCAAATTTAAATGAGAATGTGAAAACTCGGATCCTCCAACTGCTACATTCCTAAAAGAAGACCTCTCTTTTTGGTTTTGAAAGTGATTTCCGCCATATAAAATCCATCGTTGTTAAATTTCTCACATATTTCAACGAATATACCTCATCTATACTTGGGCAGACTTCGAACCTATGGACGATGAAACACTCAAGCAACACCAACCCGCGATAATAATCCAACACATAATTAGTAGTAAACCTGCAAGATGTTAAGGTTTAAGCTATTATCAGAGTTCTTTGCATTTCAATAGACAATAATAGCATAAGATAGGATCACTGAGAAATACACAATCATAAGAGACACATCATTTATCCTGGGAAACCCTCATGGGGAAGAAAAACCAACAAAAACTTCCTTATTATAGATAGCCAATACAATGCCAAGAGATAACTCAAACAAATATAGAAATTCCTCTCCCAAGAATGTGCCTCTCTCTCTCTCTCTCTTCTCCAACTGCAGCTCTGAAACTTGTCTCTCAATGAACAAGTGAGTGTGTGTCTAAGTGAGGTGCTAGCCTCCTTATTTATACAATTCTGGCAGGTGTGGAAGTGTCTCTTCACTGGCAGGGCTGACTTCTTCTTCTGGGTGGTTATAACCACCTTTAATATATTATGGGGCCTCTTTAATATATTTTGGGGCCGAATTCTTATTCTTCCAATTTCAATTATGTTTTGACCAATCCGCAAAAGGGGATTTGGTCTTTTACAATAATCGACATGATCAATTTGCAATAGGGGATTGATCTAATGAATAATTCCATAATAATAATTAGAATACACTTTGCAGTTACATTATTTCAACACTCCCCCTTAACAAGAAGGGTATTCTTCTACAGCATCAGGCGAGAGAGAGGACAACATCATCAACAACATTAGGTGGGTGAGAGGACAACATCATCAATATCATCTCGAAACACTGACTGGTGTATCTATAAATCATCAGAAGTTTTCTCATCGACAACATCGTCATTCTCAGAGGAATGAAATCATCATCTGCATCAATATGGATTAGTATAAAACTAATACATCATCATCACAGCATGAGGTTGGTCACATCATCACAGTACGAGGCTGGCTCATCATCACAGCACGAGGCTGGCACACTATACAACAATTAAGATGGAATCACAATATTGGATTGGCTTTACGTCACAACTATCAAGCTCGAAGCACAATACTCATCTTGCTTTTCATCACGAAAATCAAGCTGGAAGCACAATACTTGTCTTGCTTTTCGTCACAGCTATAAAGCTGGAAGCATAGTACTCGTTTTCCTTTTCATCACAGCTATAAAGCTGGAAGCAAGGTACTTGTCTTGGTTTTTGTCACAGCTATAAAGCTGGAAGCAAGGTACTCGTCTTGCTTTTCGTCATAGCTATAAAGCTGGAAGCAAGGTACTAGATTAGATTTAGGTCACAATAATTAAGCTAGAAGTAGAGTGCTAGTCATATCTCAACACAACAACTAGACTTGCTTTACATCACAGCGGTTAGGCTGGAAGCACAATTCTTGGCACATCTCATCACAACAATTAGACTTTCTTTACGTCACAATGGTTAGGCTGGAAGCACAGTACTAGGAACATCTCATCACAACAACTAGACTTTCTTTACGTCATAGCGGTTAAGCTGGAAGCACAGTACTAGGCATATCTCAATCAACTAGACGTGCTTTACATCACAACGGTGAGGCTGGAAGCACAGTACTAGGCACATCTCAACATGTTAGCGATAATTCTTGTCTTGGGCTCGAGAGAACCCAGGTCTGCAGGATGAACGGGAAGCACCCAAGCGCAACAGCGGAAGGATCTCTTTTCCGGTTACGAGTCAAGCGAGCGGGCAAGGTTTTGTTGTCGGCAGCCGAGATCCATCCACGAAGCAGATCAACGGTCATCGGGATTTCGGGGCTGCCAAGTTACCCGATATATAGCGTAAGAGAAAGCGCTTATATTTTAAAACTAAGTCTGGGTCGTTCGATCCTTTGACGCATGGCGCAAGATCTGGTCACATCGGCATATCGACATTGAGGAGTTCGAGGGGTAAAAGTCCCTTGTTATTTCACATCTCAAAACTCCGAACCCCGAAATGCCGATAAGCAATTTTTAAAGCCTAGCTCAGGGTCTTAGCGCCAGGTCACATCAAGCGAGCCTACAAACGGGGGTAGCCCCCTTTATAATAACATATTATCTGGGCTGTTCATCTGAAGGATGCTCGGCGCACATCCATGTCACGTCGGCATTCGAGAGTTCGAGGGGCAAGTGCTCTTCGTCACTTCACTTCTCGAAACCCCGAACCCCGAAATGCCGATAGCGCCCAAAATTGGGCCCGTGGTTTTGGCACCTGGTCGTAAAGGAGAAAGACTGGAGGAGAGGCGCTAATGTTTATCATTTGGCCACTCGGGTCCCAAAGCGCCGAAAAGCAGTCTCAGCCGTCCATCTTGGAGGAACACGGGGCGACCGTTAGACCCTCCCGACATTTCGCCCATTGCGATTTTGATAGAAGGAAAGCCTGCTCCTTCCTATTCGCGAACCCCGGAACGCCGAAAGCACTCTAGAAATTAGGTGTAGGGTCATAGCCCATGGTCATTCGAGAAAGTAGAAAGGGCTGCACAAAGGGAGGCCAAAGGCATCGAATTGAGTTTCGGAAGGGGGGCACTGTGTTCTCCAGACACCGATTCGATGTGATCTAAATCCTGGTACCTGCTGGGAATGAATGAAGAAGAGAGGGGGTGGTTGAAACCTCGCCTCACCCATTAATTGCAAGGCATGGAGGGTCTGGCAAGTGGTCTGCTCAAGAGGGTCATGTGTACCCATTTTTCCAAAGAAGCCATTCCCGAGTTCTCGACTAGCCGAAGGAAGTCTGCACACGCTAGCTCAGGCACTTAATGGATCAGCTACTCCCCTTGCTGGAGCCACAAGCAGTTAAGATGACGTTTGTCATAGGCGCACGACCATCCAGTCTGCATGCACAGACTGTCATAAGACATGCAGACGAAATGTTTTTTAATGCAACATCTTGTTTTTGCTGCTGTTGTTTTTTTTGAGTATATGTAGGCGTTTTAGCCATTTTTGTAAGGTATCGATGGTAGAGCAAAGCTCCCGATTGTAATGTTTTAACAGACGCTCTAGTTCTCTGGTTATGCATCTATATGTAAGATTTCTTGTTTTATGAAAGACAGTTTCCCTATTTCATCTAGTTTTCATCTCATACTGAGGGAGTTCATGATTGACTGATTCACATGAATTATTGCAGTTGTGTTATGATAAAGGTTTTATTGTGGCACTATTGTATTCTCTGGTTTTCTGCATTTGAATGTAAGAAGATCTCGCGTTTAAATGCATTCTCCTACAGTCTGCTGGAAACCTGATGTTGACAATAGACCTTTGCATCTCTCTGATACAAGTCTTCCCCCTACTCACCCTTACTACAACTCGCTGTCTGAAGTATGTCCAAGACCTCACCTGCCCATGCATGCCTGGCCTAGTTTCGGAGTTGAAACAATATCGTCCGAGCCTACTTCCATTTGATCATCCCTTTCATACACAAATCGTGACATAAACTGATGGGCGTCGGGCTCTGCTCCTGCTGCAATCCAGGAGTGAATTCCGTCACCAACATTTCTGGTGCCATTGCCGGGGATGAAGTTGAAGATTTTCCCTAGGCAGAACGACATTAAGCCTCTGATTCTGAAGGTGCATCAGACATCAGAGCCCTTAAAGATTGCTACTGTGCACCTGGCGACTCCATTGTTTCCACTTCACTGTTTCAGCTGTAGCTATTGTTAGCACACCTGAAAGATAACCCAAAGGATATTTCTCGAGAAGGTTTCAGCGGTTGCTTTCTCAGCTTGAGAAGCTTCCTGGGGTAACAACAACGTTAAGATCTGGCCTTTGATGGTGAATGAGGACCAGGCATATTTGAAGTTGCACATCTTTCACCTGGCGACTCCATGATTCGAGGATCGATTGGCGACTCCACTGGTTCGATATGGAGAAAATTATGGCTCAAAGGTTTGCTTTCTATGAATTTTCCCAGATAGTTGGGTTTCCTAATGCACTTCTTGATAGAGACCAATGGGAAGATTTCCTCCCTGAATTTCATGCAACAAGTTGGGAGGAACCAGCTGAGCATTTACTGGACTTCCATGAGGCTATTCACCGACACAATATCACGCATGAGGATGTCCGGATTAAGCTCTTCAGGTGTTCATTGAAGGGAGCTGCTCTTGAGTGGTGTCGATCTCTTCCCGCTGCAAGCATCCGCTCTTTAACAGGTTTTCATACAACTTTCAATTCATTTTGTAAAGACTACTATCCAGCTAATTGTTTGTTTGAAAACTGTTGTGAGGAGTTTTCTTCGCTTCATGAAGCCTCTACTGGCCCTGAAGACCAGGTCCATGATGAAGCTTTTACTGTGGAGGAAAGCATTTGCCAGGAAAATATAGAGGTGTTGAATGATATTAATTGTGTTAGCCCTAGGACGGAAGCATCTGACATTATATCAGATGCCTCTATTCTTTTAGATATTCATAACGATCAATATGCCTCTGGTGGAAATTGTGGATTTATAGAGCAAATGTGGTCCATGGTAGATGACTCACCTGGATATCGGGTTGATGCAAATGTTCTTAGCAGCTCTGCTCATGATAACGAAGACCCTCTCTTTTTAAAAGAGGGGTTAGTTGTGGAAGAGGATTCTTCTCTTTTCCTACAGGGGGTTTCTCACGATATATTTTTACCTGGGATTAAAGAGAAAAAGATTATGTGTGAGCAGCCAGAACCAGCAGGTCCCACTATCCCTAAAACGAAATTTTTTTACGGGATCACTGTTCTGGAGGAGGATCATATCAATGAAGGACACCCCCTTTTTGATGTATATTATAGTGATGATGAGTAGAAATCTTATCCTACATTTGATCACTATAAAAATACTGAAGAGCCAGTCAGCAAACAAAACCACCCCATGGTCCCTATTTATGATGAATACGAATCTGACCCGGGGGAGAGCCAAGAAGAGGAAAAGGAACCAGAGGAATAGTTGAGCACATGTTTCATTCCAGAGCCAGTCAGCGAGCAGCTACCACCTGAGATCAGTGGGCCTACGTCAGTTGTCCACTCACCTGTGCTTATCAAAGATATTCAACCACATGTGAGCAACTTTGTAGCAGAGGAGGCTGCCTGTCACCAATTTTCTGAAATTTGCCACTCATTCTATGACCCTATCAGTGAATACATGGAGTGACATGTCCTTTATGCCTTGGAGCCATCCTATTTCATATCAACTTCAACCTGTGAGGAGAAGTGGAAGAGTGTAGCCGTTCTGCTGTCACAATTACACTATCTGATGGTGATCATTGACAGAAGGAAGGAGATTATATCCAGGAAGCTGCTTGAATGGCTATGGTGGAAATCTGCTTTCACCTAGCCCCATGTAAAGTGTTTTATTAGTTTAGGATTGTATATAAATAAGCTCCTTTGAGCATGTATCTTTATTTTGTTGCTTTTATTTTTCGGCTTGTATTTTCAGCAGCAGGATGTTTTGAGCCTGACTCCATAGCCCAACAGCAAGGCACTGAAGCTGCGGAATGAGTTCTTAGAGCATCACAGGGATGACTCTATCCCCCATGGAGCCTAATGTTAGCGATAATTCTTGTCTTGGGCTCGAGAGCACCCAGGTCTACAGGATGAACGGGAAGCACCCAAGCACAGCAGTGGAAGGATCTCTTTTCCGATTACGAGTCAAGAGAGTGGGCAAGGTTTTGCTGTCGGCAACCGAGATCCATCCACGAAGCAGATCAACGGTCATCAAGATTTCAGGGCTGCCAAGTTACCTGATATATAGCGTAAGAGAAAGCGCTTATATTTTAAAACTAAGTCCGGGTTGTCTGATCCATTGACGCATGGCGCAAGATCTGGTCACATCGGCATATCGACATTCGGGAGTTCGAGGGGTAAAAGTCCCTCCTTATTTCACATCTCGAAACTCTGAACCCCGAAATGCCGATAAGCGATTTTTAAAGCCTAGCTCACGGTCTTAGCGCCAGGTCACATCAAGCGAGCCTGCAAATGGGGGCAACCCCCTTTATAATAACGTACTATCTGGGTTGTTCATCTGAAGGACGCGTGGCACACATCCATGTCACGTCGGCATTCAGGAGTTCGAGGGGCAAGCGCTCTTCATCACTTCACTTCTCGAAACCCCGAACCCCGAAATGCCGATAGCGCCCAGAATCGGGCCCGTGGTTTTGGCGCCTGGTCGTAAAGGAGAAAGCCTAGAGGAGAGGCGCTAATGTTTATCATTTGGCCACTCGCGTCCCAAAGTGCCGAAAAGTAGTCTTAGCCGTCCATCTTGGAGGAATGTGTGGCGACCGTTAGACCCTCCCGGCATTTCGCCCATCGCGATTTTGATATAAGGAAAGCCTGCTCCTTCCTATTCGCGAACCCCAGAACGTCAAAAGCACTCTAGAAATTAGGTGTAGGGTCACGGCCCGTGGTCAATCGAGAAAGTAGAAAGGGTTGTACAAAGGGAGGCCAAAGGCATCGAATTGAGTTTTGGAAGGGGGGCACTGTGTTCTCCAGACACCGATTGACGTGATCTAAATCCCGGTACCTGCTGGGAATGAATGAAGAAGAGAGGGGGTGGTTGAAACCTTGCCTCACCCATTAATTGCAAGGCATGGAGGGTCTGGCAAGTGGTCTGCTCAAGAGGGTCATGTGTACCCATTTTTCTAGAGAAGCCATGCCTGAGTTCTCGACTAGCCGAAGGAAGTCTGCACACGCTAGCTCAGGCACTTAATGGATCAGCTACTCCCCTTGCTGGAGCCACGCGCAGTTAAGACAACGTCTGTCATAGGTGCACGATCATCCAGTCTGCATGCGCAGACTGTTAGAAGACATGCATACGAAATGTTTTTTAATGCAGCGTCTTGTTTTTGCTGTTGTTGTTTTTTTTTAGTATATGTAGGCATTTTCACCATTTTTGTAAGGTATCGATGGTAGAGCAAAGCTCCCAATTGTAATGTTTTAACAGACGCTCTAGTTCTCTAGTTATGCATCTGTATGTAAGATTTATTGTTTTATGAAAGACAGTTTCCTATTCATCTAGTTTTCATCTCATACTGAGGGAGTTCATGATTGACTGATTCACGTGAATTATTGCAGTTGTGTTATGATAAAGGTTTTATTGTGGCACTATTGTATTCTCTAGTTTTCTGCATTTGAATGTAAGAAGATCTCGCGTTTAAATGCATTCTCCTACAGTCTGCTGGAAACCTGATGTTGACAACAGACCTTTGCATCTCTCTGATACAAGTCTTCCCCCTACTCACCCTTACTACAACTCACTGTCTGAAGTATGTCCAAGACCTCACCTGCCCATGCATGCCTGGCCTAGTTTTGGAGTTGAAACAATATCGTCCGAGCCTACTTCCATTTGATCACCCCTTTCATACACAAATCGTGACATAAACTGATGGGCGTCGGGCTCTGCTCCTGCTGCAATCCAGGAGTGACTTCCGTCGCCAACACAACACAAAAACTAGAATTGCTTTATGTCATAGCGGTTAAGATGGAAGCACAATACTAGGCACATCTCATCACAATAGCTAGACTTGCTTTATGTCACAACGGTTAGGCTGGAAGCACAATACTAGATATATCTCATCACAACACTACTCCCCCTTTCGAGGAAGGTCCTTTCGGACTATACCAAGCTTATCTTGAAAGTGCTCAAACTTTACACGAGATAGAGGCTTGGTCAACACATCGACAACCTGTTCATCCGTGCTAACGTACTGGAGCTTTATGGCTCCTCTCTGCACCATGTCACGGATGTAATGATATTGTATCTCTATGTGCTTCGAATTGTCATGGAATATAGGATTCTCTGTCATCTTTATGTAGCTCTAGTTGTCACATAGGATTGTGGTTGCTTCCATCTCTAGGTCAAATAGACCGGTCAACAACTTTCAAAGCCATATAGCTTCGCAGCTGGCAGAACACGCAACAATGTATTATGCTTCCGCTGTACTGAGAGAAATGCTGGATTGCTTCCTACTCTGCCATGAGATGATGGTTGATCCCAAACCGAAACAACATCATGAAGTGCTCTTCCTATCAGAGACACTTCCATCCCAATCTGAATCAGTGTACCCACTCAATGTGAAATCATGATCTCCATCATAATTGAGACCACAATCTAATGTACCCTTAAGGTACCTCATCACATGTTTTGCAGCAACTAGGTGAACATGTCTCGGTTCTACTAGAAACTGACTCAATGTGTTCACGACAAAACAAATATATGGTCTGGTTTTCTTCAGGTACATCAACGATTGAATGATCTGTCTATACAACGTGGCATCAATCAATTCTGATGAAGTGTCGACCAGTAGCTTCAGCTTCGTTTCCATGGGTGTATTCATGGACTTGCACTCTAACATATCGAATCTCTTCAGGATTTCGACTGCATACTTCCCTTGGTTAAGGAAGATCCTCTCTAGACTCTGCCATACCTCAAGACCTAAGAAATAATTCATTAGGCCAAGGTATTTCATCTCAAATTCTGAGGCGAGCCTCTTCTTACATTCGGTGTTGAGATTTTCTTCTCCAGTTCAGAATAAGTCATCCACATACAACAATAATATCATTGGCTCATCGTTCATAACCTTGAAGTAGAGGTTAGAATCTGCTTTACTCTTGGTAAAGCCCTCGTCAGGAAACTGTCTATCCTGCCATACCAAGCTCTAGGAGCTTGCTTCAATCCATACAGAGCCTTCTTTAGCTTGTAGACATGAGACTTCCTGTCTTCAACTTCAAATCCTTGAGGTTTCTCTATATACACTTCTTCTTCAATGACACCATTTAGGAAAGCTATCTTTACGTCCATCTGGTGTAACTTCCACTTCATCTTCGCTGCAAGGGATATGATGGTTCTGATCATAGTGTATCTGGCTACAAGAGTGAATGTCTCTTCATAATCAATGCCTTCCTTCTGAGAAAGGCCATGAGCGACAAATCTTGCTTTATACTTCTCAATACTTCCATCAACAACATGTTTTATTTTGAAGAGCCATTTGGAAGATACCACATCCTTGCTCTTCAGTCTGGGAACTATTTCCCATACATCGTTCTTTATTATGGATTAGTATTCTTCTATCATAGTATCTGCCCATTCTTTCTTCTGAATGGATTCTTCAAAGCAAGTAGGTTCTTTCTCTAGGAGATCACACATCAAATCCATATAACTAGAGAATGGCTTAGGTCTCTTCACTTGTCTCGTGGTTCCTTCGGGAACACCATACTTCTCTCCATCTTGAATAAGCTCTCTATCCCAAGCTGGCTTTCTCTTATGGGAGATCGTCATCCGAGGAGGTTCTTGAAATTCTACTATATCATGATCTTCTAGAATTTTTTCATTAGGAGAAGTTACGACTTCCCTCACGATTTTGCAGCTTAGGGAACCTCCCTCATTGATTCTGCAACCTTGGGGATTACAGGTTCATCTTCATATACTTCTTAAAGTTGTCATCTTATCGATTTCTTGAGCGCTGCATATTCATCGAAGGTCACATCCCTACTGATCTCAATGTGATGGTGACCTGGTATATAAATCCTAAAGGCCTTTGGAGACCTCACAGTATCCCACAAATATTCCCTTCTTTCTTGAGGGTTCCAACTTGTTTCTCTTTTCTTTTGGAATATGTATAAATACTGGGCAGCCAAATATTTTGAGATGGCTTACGTCTGGTTTCTTTCTAGTGAACATCTCTTCTGGGGTCTTGAACCCAAGTGCACTATGGGACAAATGGTTTTGCACATATACGACCGTCATTGCTGCTTATGCCCATAAGCACATTGGAAGATCTTGATCATGGATCATGGTCTTCACAACTTCCATTATCGTTCTGTTCTTTCTTTCATCTACACCGTTTGGTTGAGGATTATAGGGAGTGGTGAGCTCCCTCTTGATATCAACATCTTTGCAAAAGTTCACAAACTCTTTTGAGGTGTATTCTCCTCCATTATCTGACCTGAGTATCTTGATCTTTCTTTCAGAAAGATTCTCTATCAAGGCTTTGAATTCATTGAATTTGTTGAACACTTCATCTTTAGATTTCAAAAAATACACCCAGGTCTTACGAGAATAATCATCAATAAATGATACATAGTATACATACCCACTAATGGAGGACGATGGCATTGGGCCACACACAACTGAATGAATGAGCTCTATGAATCCTTATGCTTTGTTGTCTCTCTTCGGAAAAGGGTTATTTATGTTCTTCCCTTGTGCACATCCATTTCACACGCCTTCATGGTCAACCTTGAGTTATGGTAGTCCTGTGACTGCTTTGCATATGTATGGTAGCGCCTTGTAGTTGATGTGGGCTAATCTTCTATGCCAAAGTTCACATGGATTCTCAATGGAGTGGGTCATGGCAGCTTTTGAGTGAACCTTTAGCTTATACAAGCCACCTTCTTCTTTTCCAATGATGATTGCTTCTTTCAAGGTTTCTCCTTTAGGACATTGCCTTCGACAACCTTCACTATAGCTTCCTCAGGGTTATTACCTGTGACCTGGAACAAGGTCAACAAAACAACAAGCAAGAGTAATATCCTTTTGATAATATAAAGCAATAGCATGAACAATCATCACAGTAGCTCCTTTAGAGCTATCACTTGTAACTTGTCTGAAGCAAAGATTAAAGGTAAGGAATGTAATACGAAATGAGGTCAACACTCTCATAGTGTTGTGATCAAACATTCCTCCATGGAAACCTGGAACTAACACACGAGGTTTCTCCTAGGACCTGGAGCCTTGTCCTCAAGAATGAGTGCTTGATTTTCTTCCAAGTCTCCTTTACTCAAGATGATGAGTGCTTTCTTCAACCTATCTTCTGTACTAAGACAATATGCTATCTTGACAGAAGGTTGGGTTAGAGGATAAACTCTATGATCTCAACTTTTAATCCATCTAATACCTTGACTCAGATTTTGACCAAAGGTTAGAATGATGGTCATAGCTACAACATGCAACACTGATCAAAATAATGTCATAACAAATAGATGCATATTAGAATAATCACACCTGGGTTGCATCATTCCTCTGAATGTGTTGGATCTTGAGATCCTTTTGAATCTATGGCAAGAGATCCCTTCTCCTGCAAATACCCTTTAAAGCTTAACCGTTTTAAAATGTGTGAGTACATACCTCTGACGACATTTGCAGGTAGAGGCACGATCTGGTAGCAGCGGTAATGATCACCAACTCTTAAGAACTTCAAGGGTGACTGCAACTAGTACTACGACTGCAACTGCAACTGATACTGCAACTGGTTCTGAGACTGTAACTACAACTGCAATTTAGGGTTTTACGAGGAAACCCTAATTTTTCAAACTTCAAATTTTTGAAATTATGATCCAGGGGATAGATGCGCTAAGCTGAGGCGAGTAAGCTGGTGCAGTCAGATTTCTAAAAATCCAACTTTTACCCCCTCAAATTTGACCAATAAATTTCTGGACTAGTGCTTCTGGTTTTCTGGTACTTCTGGTACTCTGGTTTTCTGGTTTTCTAGTACTTTGTGAAAACTAGGGTTTCACTTTTCGGGAGATCTAGCCACTGAAAAGTTACGCTAAGGATGCCAAAGTGATCCTTGAGGAAGGGCGCACTTTTTTAGATGGTTTTGGGGATGAAATACTTCTTCAATAAAAAGTCCTAATTTGCATGTACGACAATAGTGACATTTTTCACTTTCTCTTGTGAAAGATGCTCTCTTCGGCTTAGCTCTGATACCATGTTAAGGTTTAAGCTATTATTAGAGTTCTTTGCATTTCAATAGACAACAATAGCATAAGATAGGATCACTGAGAAATACACAATCACAAGAGACACATCATTTATCTTAGGAAACCCTCAAGGGGAAGAAAACCCAACAAAAACTTCCTTATTATAGATAGCCAATACAATGGCAAGAGATAACTCAAACAAATATGGAAATTCCTCTCCCAAGAATGTCTCTCTCTCTCTCTCTCTCTCTCTCTCTCTCTCTGCAGCTCCGAAACTTGTCTCTCAATGAACAACCCTAGTTAAATAGTTGCTTAAGGTTTATCAAGTATAGTTAATTAAATAATTAACTGTCCTAATGTGTATTAGTTAAATAATGATTATTTATTAATAATATTAATTAATTAATTATTGTTTAATATATGTTGATTAATTAATTAATTGATTAATTAACACATTTAATGTTTGGGTAACGAATTAAAGGCTTAATAACTTTTAATTTATTATTAGAAAACTTTACGTATGCAGGGATAGGGTATTGAATGGAGGGATAAGGTGGGTGACATTAAAGGAAGGTAGGAGGTGGTGAATGGGAGGAGGATATGAGGGGGTAGAGGCATTCGGGGAGAGAGACTTTTTGAGACTTTGGGGAAAGGAAGCTTTTTTTTTTTTTTGAGATTAGGGACTGTGTTTTCTGGTTTGTATTTTTTTGGTTTGAAGTTTGGGTGGATTGTTACGGGGGTGCATCGATTGCTGGGAGTTTTGGGCTCGGGGGCTAGGAATCCTCACGGAATCCTGGAGCTAGGGAGTTGGATAGGCTCTGTTCCTAGCTGGTAGGGAGGAAAGATTCGGTTTTGGACAGAGTTTGGGCAGAGTAGCAACAAGGACAGACGAACATTAGAGAAACAACATCAGACAGAGGTATGCATTTTTATGAATTTAGGTGGTTATCATTAAGCTGTTGAATATGCTGTGTTATGTGGTTGTTATGTAATTTATTTTCATGCTGTTAATAAATTTAATTTCTGCAAAATATTAAATGGTTATATGTTGATGATTAAATTGTACAAGATAACATTTATCTATCCTCTATTTTAACTTGCGTTTTATAAGGCTCTGGGGTAGAGACCCTACACATGGTTTCAGAGCCCTGGTTTAAAATCTGGAGCCAAGGGCCTACCTACCCACCTAGAAATTTAAACAACTTCTTTTAGCTATTCATAGCCAACTTTGACTCCCAAACCATTTTGTTATAAGCTGCTAGATGCCCCAGTTGAATCTTAATGATTGGAACCTTTAAGGGGTGTTTTGCATCAAAGAAATTCAGTTCTTCTGCAGCAGCGGAAGTTATTAATCAACTGTGCTTTTGAAAATTTACATAAACAACAATTACATATTTCAAACCTAGAAACCAACAAATGTTCAGGATATTGTTAATGAACAAAGGTTATATGCAAACACCGTCTATGAGTCTTTTCCATAGGGTAGCCTATACCATTTGTTTCTCTTTTCATGTTATGTTTGAAATGTTATATCCTGCAATGCTTCTAAATGTAGACACAAACATAATTAAGTTGAAGGCAAGCATTGCTGAAGTGCAAACTGAATTGCAAGCAAAAAAAAAAAGTACAACATTCTGAAACAAAACATTCTTAGATTTGAATGAAAACATCAGTCTAAATATAATAGAAATAAATGAGACATTCTAAATCTTCCTCTGGTTCAGCTCTGCTGACTTAAAATCTCAAATCTAGACCTAATTTTGAACACCCATGGAAATGACTAGCACTGAAAAAATAAATGAATACAATAAAATTTTAACCCAATTTCACTACAGGTGGCTTGACAGAATAGATCCCCGTTCATGTGCTTTCTCAAGCCATAGGACATTGTTTAAAAAAAGAGAGAGAGAGAGAGATTGGTGTGTGCGCACAAGTTGACCTAGTCTAAACCTAAGCCATATCACATATCAAACTACTATGCCACATTTTGAGTCCACATGTCAAGCACATACCAGCACACAAGTTACCCAAGCCAAGTGCAAACGCCAAGCCCTTTCCATTACTTGTGTCTCATGAGAGTTAAAAGAGAGTAAAAAAAAAAAAACTATTTAACTTCTACCAAACTTTTACGCATGAGCATCACTCTTCCGTGTTAAAATTCTCTTCGTCCCACTCTGGTCGTTGCTTCATTGACAAACCAGTCTCTTCATTTGTTGAGGCGCTCTTCTTTTGAGCCTCCTTCAATTTCAAAGCCTGTAATTTGGAATGATTATAGTAGCAAACACCCAAAAAGGCAAGCCCGTAGCCTAGCAAATTGACCAGTGTCACTGTGTCCTTGATAATCGACCATGAGAATGCAATGAGAAGCCCAGCCGCAGATCATGCACCAAGCCACGGGGAGGAGCCGCAAGAACCAAAGGCCACAAGCAACACATGCGCGGAGTACCACAAGTCAACAAACAAGTCACCGAAGACAAGCGCAAGCACCAAGCCCTTACCATTCCACATGTCTCATCCCGCAGGAACCAAGCCCACAGACCATGCGCCAAGCCATGGGGAGGAGTTGCAGGAATCAAGCCAGCACCTAAAGCGCCGAGCACTAAGCCATGCAGGGACAAGCTAGAGCCCAAGCACGCCAACACCAAACACACAATACCATCCAGCACTAGCGCCAAACACACAATACCAACCAAGCCCAAGAATTCTTTGCCCACAACACGTAAAAAAAAAAAGGTTTGGTAGGCCCTAGGCCCAAATCTAAGCGCATATACCATAGTCCACAAGCCATACTCCATTATCCAACTATTCAATACACAACACAAAGCCCAACGCTCAAGCACCAAACCCAAGAAGCAATCGAGTACATTCTACAGTCTTTGTGGCGGACTCACAAATCTGGATTGGACCCAGTCGAGAAAGCCCACATTCAAGACCTCCTCGAGCTTTCCTCACAGGAAGAATTAGACCCTATTGTAGTATGTCTTCGAATGTTGATCCGGAGGTGTGTTCATTCAAATGCCAATAAAGAGGAAATCCACAAGTTGTCCCCCCCTGAGTTTCATTCCAAGTTGCAAAGTAAAATGTACTCCTGCGTTACTTGACTCGCTTCAGCAAAGGAAGGAATGACCATTTCTTCTCAGCGAATCAGAAAAACAGGAGGTTAGTATCTGGACACATTAACACCATGAATGTAATCATAATTTGCAAACTGGCTGCCTGAAATCGTGCCCATATAATATATAGAATCAAACAAACATGTAGCAACACACAGATAGCTCAAAACACACAAGGCGCCACTGAAGGAAAGATCCAGGAGACGACAATGGTGCACTACGCACCAGCATCAAGTACCAGGAATACGCAAAAACAGTGGGAGGGGGCATGCAGGTGTTGAATGGGAAAAGCCTTACCAGAGTTCAGAGAAGGGAGGCGACCAAATGATAGGTGAAGGAAGGGTTGGGCGCGTAGAGTTAGGATTAAGAAAGAGAGCCGAGAGGTGTGTAGGGTTTTAGGTGGTGAATGAACTGGTGGGGGGCACGTGGGCCTCATGCGAGGACCCACGATGCCGTTTGGAATTTGATTTTTTTTTATTTGTTTTAATTTTATGTAATATTTATTTTATTTTTATTTTTATTTTTATTTAATTTTAATTTAATTATTATTTTTATTATTGTTTAAATATATANATAATTTAAATATTAAAAAAAAAAAAAATCAAATTTAACTAGTTCAAAATAATTTATATAAAAAAAAATTATACAATTTAAATTAATTTAAAATATATATTTAATTTAAATCTTTAATTTGAAATAAAATAAAATAATATGTAAGAGATATGATGGAGATATTTTAAAAAATTATATTTTAAATTAATTTAAATTATATAATTTTTTTTTATAGATTTAAATTTAGGTTTAAACTTGTATAGGTTTAAAACTAAGGTGATTAACTCATTAGTTTTTAATAATTAATCAACATTAGGTTGAAAATCACATTAATTAGCTTTAAATAAAAAGTTTAAAGACTTAGACCAAGATAAGCAGGAGGGGGTTTCATGCACGCTAGGAAAGTAAGCTAGAGGAATTGACGAGTGTGGTGCGATGCTAGCATAGTTACCAGGAGAGGGAGTCAGTAGTTTTCATAGGCAGCGACCCCAAGCTTAGATGCTTTAACCCTAACCTAGCCACCTCCCCTAAAGAGAGTAACGTCTGTTTACAGACAAGTAAAAAAAAACTTACGCCTAACCCTGTTTTCTAGTCTAAGTTGCACAAATGTGAAATGTCCTTGAACTCACCCTGATAACTTTGGTTGATGCAGATTAAAATATACAGGATGGTAAAGACTCGAGGAAATCGAGGCCGAGGGGCATCGTCGCAGGGACCGCCAGTGCCGCCACCACCATCGCCTGAACTAGCTCTCATACTGCGCTCTTTGGAGGCCATAAATGAGACTTTAAAGGGGCGTCAACCAACAGGGATCGAAGTGGAGCCCCCACCATCTGGAACAGGTAATCCAGAAGCATCGAGGGATTCAGGGGGAGGACCTCCACCTGAAGACATCACTAGAGATCAAACTTCCGGAGTTTGTCGGGGGTCGTGCCAGTGAATGTGTAGAAGCATGGTTGGAAGGCATGACAAGGTGTTTTGCCTTAAGAGACTATGCGTCCACTTCAAAGGCGAAGATAGCGATTTTTCAGTTGAGAGACAGTGCCTTGAACTGGTGGGACAACCTGGAAAGGCAACTGCATCTTACCCCAGACACCGTATCTTTGGAACTTTTCGAGGAGAGGTTCTGAAGGAAATATCTGCCAGCTTACTATGAGGAACAACAGGTAGGAGCGTTTCATGCCTTAGTACAAGGAAACAGAATCGTAGAAGAATATGAGATTAGGTTTATGGAATTGGTCAAATATGTTTCATATATGGATAATGACCAATGACATGTAGAATGATTTGTCTATGGGTTAAACCCTAAGATAAGGGCTATGGTACGGATGTGGAAACCATCTTCAGTAGCGGAAGCTGTGGAAAATGCGCGTTATACGAAGGAGCACATGAACTTAACCGGAGGTATGAGACCGAGATTTTCGCATTGTCCTGGATTCGTGGGGAAGGCCCCTAGGACATTTCCCAGAGGAGGGGGCTCAAGGCCACCTCCATATGGTAATAGAGTCGCACGAAGGACAGTAGCCACAGAGATTTCAATGGCAGCGAGTGCAACATCTCGTTCATCACCAACGATGCAGGCAGGTCCACGACCATCTCAGGGAGCAGCTAGTAGGGGCAGAGGTTCCAAGGGAAGGAACTCATTTCAGAGACAGTCACAGAACAATGCGCAGGTTCAATCTCATGTTACCTGTTGGGGATGTGGAGGACCCCATTACCAGCGTGACTGCCCAGAGTTACAATAAGGATTTGTGCATAGAGAAGGAAAGGCCTCGATGGGAAGAGCAAGTGGTAGCCACCAGATTTACGCAACGGTAAATAATCGCCAAGCAGAACATCAATCCACGGTGGTGGAGTCATCAGGTATGCTAAATCATATCAATGTTAAGATTTTATTTGATTTTGGTGCTACAAATAGTTTCATTTCACCATCTGTATTAGAAAAGAGTGGGTTGGCAGCCTACGAGCACGATGACTTTAAACAAGTCGAGATGGCCTCGGGGGAAAAACAAGCAGTAGGACCTAACGTTGATAATTGTATAGTAGACTTGGGAGTGTGTACTACTAGGTTGAAGGTATACGTTACTGCTCTCGGGGCGTATGACCTAATAATTAGAATGGATTGGTTAGAAGCTCATCGAGCTATGGTAGATTGTTTCACAAAAAGGGTGCTTTGTGTCGACGATGAAGGAAGACCAGTAGAGATCCATGGTGTACGGAGACGGGTGTCTCTATGCTTTAACTCAACTATGAAGGTTAAGCGGTGCATGAGGCAAGGGTGTCGATTGTATGTAGTGGAAGCAGTGAGTGAAAGGAAAGGACCCTTCTTAGATCAGTACCCAGTATTGTCAGAGTTTAAAGATGTTTTTTCGGACGAGTTACCAGGGTTACCTCCTGAGAGGGAGCTTGATTTTACTATTGAGATAAAACCTGGTGCAGAACCAATTTCCAACACTCTGTATCGGATGACAGTGCCAAAACTTTGTGAGTTGCAAATGCAGTTGAAAGAGTTACTAGACTTAGGGCTAATAAGGCCTAGTGTCTCACCTTGGGGTGCACCAATGATTTTTGTAAAGAAGAAAGATGGTTCCTTACGATTGTGTATAGATTACAGGGACTTGAACCGTGCTACAGTGAAAAATGGGTACCCAATGCCGTGAATAGATGACCTCTTCGATCAGATGAAAGGAGCAACGGTATTCTCAAAGATTGATTTCCGATCAGGGTATCACCAGTTAAGGATTAAGGAAGGTGATATTCCTAAGACTGCCTTTCGAACTCGGTTTGGGCATTATGAGTTTGTTGTAGTACCTTTCGGATTGACCAATGCGCCAACAATATTCATGAGCCTCATGAACGATGTATTCCGGAAGTACTTGGACCATTTTGTACAAGTCTTTCTAGATGATATCCTCATCTATTCCAAAAATGAAAGAGAGCATGAGGAGCGCTTACGAGTGGTGTTGTCTTGCCTTAGAGAGAACAAATTGTATGGGAAGTTGTTGAAGTGTTCTTTCTTCCAGAGAGAAATCCATTATTTAGGTCATATCATTTTCGGTGAAGGAATCTCCGTGGACCCAGAAAAGGTAAAGGCCATTATGGAATGGCCAGTGCCAAAAAATTCCCATGAGGTAAGAAGCTTCATGGGGCTAGCAGGTTATTATCGGAGATTTGTGGAAGGATTCTCTAAAATAGCGAAACCTATCACCACTTTGCAGCGCAAGGGGGTTAGGTATGAATGGACAGAAGAATGTGATAGCTCATTCATTGAGCTTAAGAGGTTACTAACTAGTGCGCCAATTCTACGAGTGTCAGATATGGAAAAGGACTTCACAGTCTACACAGATGCCTCGAAGCAAGGGTTGGGGGGTGTGCTAATGCAGGATGGAGGAGTGATAGTTTATGCGTTAAAGAAGTTGAAGAAACACGAAGAGCTTTACGCTACTCATGATTTAGAGTTGGCAGCTGTAATGCTAGCTCTGAAACTTTGGAGGCACTATCTTGTGGGGCGAAACTTTGAGCTCAAAACAAACCATCAACGTTTAAAACATCTCTTCACTCAAAGGGATCTGAATGCCAGGCAAAGGCGATGGAGTGAGTTTATGAGTGAGTACGATTTTGGTATTTCATACATCAAGGGAAAGGAAAATGTGGTAGCAGATGCCTTGAGTAGGAGACCACGTGTCTTCTCCTTGGTACCCTTAAAGGTCAATCCGAGGGAACGTGTGTTGACGCAACTCCAAGGAGACAATTGGTATTTAAAGGTTACTTCAAACCTCCAGAGTGGGAGGCAATTAGATCCAAAGTATGAAGGATATAGTCTGGAAGCAGACGAACTATTGAGATATTGGAGAAGGATGTACATCCTTGAAAATGGGGATATTCGAAGCATCATACTGAAGGAAGCTCATAGAGCACTTTATTGTGTGCATCCGGGTGTGAAGAAGATGTACGCAGGCATGAGGAATCTTTTCTTCTGGGTAGGCATGAAGCGCGATGTAGTCCATTTTGTCGCCAAATGCCTAGAGTTTCAACAAGTAAAAGCCGACCACCATCACCCGACGGGCCTCCTACAACCACATGATGTTCCTATGTCCAAGTGGGAAGTCATCTCTATGGATTTTGTTGTGGGGTTGCCGCTCACATCTCACAGACACACTGCCATTCTTGTGATAGTTGATAAGTTAACCAAGAGTGCTCATTTTATTCCGGTTAGAGACACTTACGATGTCACTGATGTGGCACATGTGTTTGTAAGTGAGGTTATCCGTTTGCACGGGATACCTAAGAAGATCATTTCAGATAGAGACTCCAGATTCACTTCTAGGTTTTGGACAAGTTTGCAGTCAGCGTTGGGGACTCAGTTGAACTTAAGCACAACTTATCATCCTGAAATAGATGGGCAAACTGAGAGAGTAAATCAAGTCATGGAAGACATGCTTAGGATGTATGTCATGGATAATTAAACCCATTGGGAGAAGTACCTACCTTTGGTAGAGTTTGCCTACAATAACAGTTTTCATAGCTCCATCGGAATGCCACCCTAC
>ML807054.1:67233-78899 GCA_009831015.1 Picea engelmannii | reverse complement strand
ATATATATATATATATATATATATATATATATACACTGTGAAAACTATTAATGAGTTTTCTCATTTTAAAATTTCAATTTTGGTGGTGAGTATACTTTTTCATTATTTCAAAATATGTTGATAAATTAATGTTATAGTAGTAGTCTAAATGTTTTACAAAATGATTCTTTTTTGGTGATATTTTTTGTGGATATTTGCTTGAAATCCGGTGAGAAATTGTTAGATCCGTAGATTTGAGTGATCATTTATGTATAATGTGAGTGCCTTGAGTGCCCCATGAGATGCATCAGTGAAAAAAATAGGAAGTTTGCACATCAAGCTAATCTATGCTTACAAACATGATGACTTCCCCTACTAGGACACCAGACTGATGGAGGAGACCACATGATCATTAAAGAGAAGGTCATAGAGGTGGTTGAGTAGTAATGGTTACGAAAGTTGGACCAAATAGAGAAAGAATGGACAATTGAATAACTAACGGGGGAAATGTATCACAAAACCACCCCTTCAGATTATGAAGGGTGCACTGCAGGTTACGTCTACAGGACACTATAGAGATCCCAAGGGGATGGAGAAGAAGACCGGGGAAGGAAAAACGCAACGTGCACATGATTAGAGGGTATGGAGAACACAAACACACATAGGAGAGTAAGGAGATAGGAAAAGAGACCCTGCAAAATGGAGATGGCACCCAAGGACTAAATAATACAACAAAATATTGAGTAGGAGAAAGGCTCAGAGACGGGAAACAGAGTGTAGAGGCGCGAATGTGTTGATCGAGAAAGAAAAGAATAGCTTTCTGGAAGAAAATAGGTAACTTGTCTTAGTTGTTGATGATCACCCTGAACATAGATGACCTGGATTCCTGAACTAGAGCAATAATGGGTTGTAACTTGATGCTTACTGGACAAAAACCGACACTGGTAAGGAGAGGTCGTCGAGGGACTGTTAAGCACAGAAGAGACTCCCTTGTGTAGAGGAAATCCAGTTGAGAAACCACCTGATAAACCTGTAAAAACCCAAAGCTCAGTGGGAGGTGGCAACTTTTGTTGTGTCAAAGGGAGAAGGAGAGTAACCTTCTTGGATCATTGCAGACTTGGAACCCTGCAGAGTCAATTTCCTTGTTGGTATCATGGCTTGGAACATGGGTAGCATGTTGTAGGAAGTGACTCTACAACAAGGCCTAAGGTTGGGGGGAAAGACGTCCTCTCTTAGTCAGTTGGATTGGATTATTCCCTTATCAGATAAGTGTTCATTTGTATTGAAACTCACTGTAAATGATTTATGTGAATGATCATGAATAGAACAATTGTGTGATAGCACATATGAATGTCTAAATCTAAGAGATTGTTTGTATACTTAACCTATGATTTTGAATGTTGTAAGATGATCTATGTTGCGATATTTACTATTTCCTGGTTAAATCATAAAAACGAATAAATTCCAATTGCTACCCTTTAGAATACTATATATATATATATATTCCCTTTGTGGAGAGCCTACAAAATCATGCGAGGCTTTAACCTTAAGTTTGACAGTTTGTAAGGGCCGCAAAATCGCCTTGAGTTCTCGAAAGTCAAAATCAAAGTCTTGCGGAACTCGAAAAATGGCTAAGTCCTTAGAGTGGACAGTTATGATTTTGTAAACCATGTGTTGGTAGAAAAGAACAACAATCGTTGACTTGAAGAGATTGTGATCGTTGATTGGTGGGATGTTCGGAGTCACCACTTCAGAGAGATCCCTCGAACGTCGTAGGAAAGACTTTGAATGAGAGACTCTGAAATACAACCTTTCGGAGTAAGGCATTCGAAAGTAAATCTCATGTGTTGTGAGAATAACTCCGAAGAAAAGACCCCGAAGTCGAGCTAGTGTGAATCGTAGATCTGAAAGTGGAAGGGATGAATCCCCAACCGTTGATCATTACAGGTCCCACTTAGTAAGTTGGAAGGTGAGAGATGACTAGGAGCATTAGAGAGAAGACATGTGTCGGTAGTTGATTAGGTGACTGGATTGAGTGCAAGTCGAGTTGGCCCATCGTTGACTATCTTCGGAATAATCCTCTGATGTCTTAGGAGCACGAGTCCAATAGAGGGAAGATATCGACTGTAGGTCGGGGTATGGAGAAATGGCACAATAGCCATCGATCGATCATGAGTCTCGTCTAAGTTAAAGAATGCAGTCATAACGTCATGGCTAATGTGGCATGCCAGCGGGGCAGTCAGAGTGAAGTTAGAGCGACAGGATTCACTCATCCATCAATGGATAAGTCGAGGGTGGTCAACGAGGCTGGAAAACCTTAGACTTTGAATAGATCTCAACCATTTGTCGGGAGATTGTGACTTGTGTCTACGTCCGTCCATCAAGGAGAGGGGTATATTCCTCGATACCTTGCTTTCAGAGTAGTGAAACTGCTCAAGTCGTTCTAGCTCCGAATGGATGTCATTGAAAGGGAATATTATTCGATACCATATCTATCGGAGGTGAGTGATGAGGGTACTGGTAGAGAGTCCAAGAAATAACAACAATCAACCTGCATGGATGGGAATCTCCTCATGGTAGGAGTGACAGGCGCCACACAAGTGCAATGTTGTCGCCATGTCATATGGAAAGTGTGACGATGTGTCACATGGATGCCACGTGTTAGTGGTATAGAGGTCAAAAAAAAAAAAGGACAAACCCCAAGAACTCTCAAAGGTCATAACCTTCGATCTAGAGCTCAATTTTAGCGAAATTTCCACAGTTGGAAAGCTCTCAACAAGCAGAAGATAATGGAGTTGTATAAGAGAGGATTTGAGATAGTTAAGAAAAGCGTAAATCCTAAATATCCCCACCCATGGGGGTTGGGTGTGTTACAGAGTGGTAACAAAGAATAGTTCAATCTCTATGCTTAAATGGGTCACCAAGACTGCTTAAGATTGTTTAAAAAGGATTTATGTTGTCTGGAATGCATGACTCAGAATACTGACATGAAATGCTAATGATGATTGTTGTTTCAACACGTAGGACAAATTGAAAAAGGATCACAGAAGTGAATGGTGCAGCACAATATGGATGACCTCTCACACCTCAAAGATGAATAATCTGATGGTCAGAGGAATAGGAAAACTCCTCTAGATTTGATGGTCACTATGAGAAGTTTGAAGGCAGATAATGAGAGGATTATGAGAGCCCATGCCGAACAAGCAGAGTTGAACATAGTTCTACTGCAGAGTTTGTCCGAAATTCAAAAACATATGCAGCAAAGTCCAAACATCTGCAACAAGGTCCCAGCAATGAAGAATTACAACAGTTGGAGAGGTTGAAAACCCCTTTGGATGCCCAAAAGCATGGACTAGTTCACAATGATACGGGAAAGAGTTCTTCCAAAAGAAAGCATCAAGGCACTAAGAGAGGTTGATCGAGTGGAGGTGTTTCCACAAAGTCCTCTAGTCGGGAGACTAATTCAACAAGACATTCCAATAGTGGCACGGAATCCAATAATTCTAAGAGGAGAAAGAGGAAGAAATCTCAGAGTTTTCTGACTGAAGATTTCAAGAAGGCTAAGCCACCTACCTTTGATGGCGAAATAAAGAAAGGAGAGGAAGTCGAAGCATGACTATTTAGCTTGAAAAAGTACTTCCAAGTACATAACTACTCAAACAATACCAAGGCAAGGATTGCAATGTTTAACGTGAATGAAGGAGCTTCCATTTGGTAGGAAGACCTCAAGGAAATGAAAAGGATAAAGGATAGAAAATTAACCTGGAAATAGTTTGAGAGATACTTTTGCAAAGCTTACCTATCTGAAAAGTATTATGATGACAAAATAAAGGAATTATATGACCTTAATATTGGGCAACTCACCTTGGAGGCGTATGAAAAACAATTTATGGAACTATTGAGGTATGTTCCCCACATTAAGGACGAGAAGGCAAGAATCCATCATTTTCTCAATGGGTTACCATAGTTATACCAAGATCGAATTGAGTTTGACAAAACCAAGACGCTAGAAGACACCATTCAAAAGGATAAATGTTGTTACAATGAGTCTAAGCACAAGCATGAGTCTCCTAAAGATTGGAAAAGAAAGGAAAAGAGTGGATTCCAGAAGAAGGGGTTCAATTCTTGTCCCCACAAGAATTATGAGAAGGATGCATAGTCGGGTTAGCCAAGCAGGAGTGTGCATCAACAAAAATTTTCATCTCAAAGTAGGAATGAGCTAGTAGAGCAAGTAAAGGAAAGAGCAAAGGAGCCCAAGAAATGACCTTTGCAATGTTGGGGATGTGGAGAGCCACATCTATTGAGGGATTGTCCCCACAGACAACATGACAGTATAAGAATATAAAACATACAGGGGGTAGCTACAGTGAACGATGTAGCCAGGAGTGTACTGAGAATCTATGCAATGGTAGAAAATTGGCAAGCAGACCACCAAGCCTCTGTGGTGGAATTGGAAGGTACCATTATTGAACAACCAATCTATATTTTAATTGACCCAGGATCTAATCTTAGTTATGTTTCACTTCAAGTGGTTGAGGCATGTTCATTACAGAGAAATAAGCACACCAAAGCGTGGTTAGTTCAGTTATCCACTGGAACAAAGAGGAAAGTGGCAAAGATCGTTGAATTTTGTCCAATTTGGATGGAGGGATTTCAGACCCAAGTAGATCTAAATGTTCTACACCTTGGTTCTTATGATGTGTTTTTGGGAATGGATTGGTTAGCCGCCCATAAGGAAAAAATTGAATTGTTATGAGAAAATTCTAGAATGTGAAGATGAGGGAGGCAATATGAGAATGTTGCAAGGCATTCAGAATCTAGTCTATGTGAGACAAATATCAACGTTACAACTCAAGAAGTTTAAGAGAAAAGGGTGTCATGTGTATGTTATACAAGTACTAAATTCAATAGAAAGTGGTGAGTTGAAGGTTGAAGATCATCCAGTGTTATGGGAGTTCATGGATGTGTATCTTGAGGAGGTGTCTGGATTACCTCTGAAAAGAGACCTTGACTTTTCAATCGATCTCGTGTCAGGAGTAGTGCCAACATCGAGAGTGCCTTACATGATGAGTACACTCGAGTTGGTGGAATTGAAGATGCAATTGAAAGAAATGATGGACAAAGGTTACATCAGACTGAGTGCGTCCCCATGGGGAGCACCATCCCTGTTTGTAAAGAAGAAGGATGGTACCTTAATATTATGCATCGATTATCGACAACTGAACAAGATGACCATCAAGAACAAGTATCCCTTGCCTAGAATAGACGATCTATTTGATCAACTCAGAGGGGCTACAGTTTTCTCAAAAATAGATTTGAGATCGTGATATCATCAATTCAGGATTAAAGACGAAGACATCCACAAGACAACCTTTAGGACAAGGTATGGGCACTATGAGTTTGTTGTGGTGCCATTTGGACTTACAAATGCACCATCTTCATTCATTTGTTTGATGAATAGTGTGCTCAACAAGTATTTAGACAAGTTTGTCTTAGTGTTTGTGGACGACATTCTGGTGTATTCCAAGAATCGAGAGGAGCATGAAGAACATCTTAGAATGGTGTTACAGATGTTAGGAGATAATCATCTATATGCCAAATTCAACAAGTGTGATTTCTTTAAAAAATAAATCCAATATCTAGGCCATGTAATCTCAACTGAAGGAGTCGCATTAGACCCCGCGAAGATCAAGGAAATCGGGGATTGGCCTGCCCCTAGAAATGCGACAAACGTGATATCCTTCATGGGATTAGTTGGATATTACAGGAGATTCATCAAGGAATTCTCCAAGATTGGAAATCTTATTATGTCATTACAAAGCAAGGGCAGGAGGTTCGTGTGGTCACCAAAGTGCAAAGATAGTTTCTGACAATTGAAACAATTGTTGACCAATGCCCATGTTTTAAAGATTGCGGACCCAGAAAAAGACTTCTTGGTTTGCACAGATGTTGCAAGGAGGGACTCGATGGAGTTATCATGCAATAAGAACAAGTGGTTTGTTATGAATCACGAAAGTTGAATGAACATGAGCAGAAGTATGCTACCCATGACTTAGAACTTGTCGCAATTATCCATGCATTGAAGATTTGGAGACATTACCTACTAGGGAGGAGATTTATCCTCATGACTGATCATTGTGGTCTGAAGTATTTGTTTGACCAGCCAAGGTTGAATGCTAGATAGACCACGTGGATGGCGTTGATCAATGATTTTGACTTTGAAATCAAACATATAAAAGGAAAAGAGAACAAAGTAGTTGACGCGCTCAACCAAAGCGTTCAGACCATACACTTAGCAGTAGCAAGTATAGGAGAGTCCAACATTCAACATAGGATTAAGACCCTCTTATTGAAAGACAAGTTCTTTAATCAAGTGAAGGAAAAGTTGCAGCAAGAACCTAAGGAAAAGAGGTACGAAGGATATCATCTAAGGGTTGATAATCTGTTAATGTACAATAAGAGGCTATATGTGCCTAATTCAGTAGATCTGAGGCAATTGATTATGTATGAGTTCCATAGGAGGCCATACGTCGGTCATCCTGGTTACCAGAAAATGGTGACAATAGTTTGGAAACTGTATTATTGGCGTGAAATGAAGCAAAACATTGCTCGATATATTTCAAAGTGTTTAGAGTTCCAACAGGTGAAAGTCGAGCATCAACACCTTGCAGGACTATTGCAACCGATACAAATACCATAGTGGAAATGGAAATTGATTTCCATGTATTTTATCATGGGTTTACCAAAGAAATTCAAACATCATGATGCAATCATGGTTGTAGTGGATAAGTTGAGCAAAGAAACTCATTTTATTCCCATAAACTCTACGTTTGAAGCCATAAATGTTGCCAATGTTTTCATGAAAGAGATATTCAAGTTACACGGTTTGCCTAAAACCATAATTTCGGAAAGAGATTCTAAGTTCACCTCAAATTTCTGGCGAAGCTTATTTGTAGGTTTAGAGACACAATTGGCATTTATCATGGTCTACCATCCTCAAACCGATGTTCAAACTGAAAGGGTGAACATAGTGTTAGATGATATGCTACAAATGTTTTTTATGTATAGACCCAAGCAGTGGGAAGAATATCTACCTTTGGTAGAATTTACGTACAACAATGTTACTAAGAATCATTGAAGATGAGCTCGTTCGAGGCTCTGTATGGCAGGAAGTGTAGAGTTGCGATTAGTTGGTACACTCCAATGGACAAAGTTACACTTGGACCTAAATTACTGAAGGAAATGGAGCAAGCCATAGTTTAGACAAGGAAGAATCTGAAAATTGCCAAGGATAGACAGAAGAGCTATGATGATAGCAAGAGAACCCCTAGAGAGTTTAAAATAGGAGATCATGTGTATCTCTAGGTGAAACCCAAGAGAAGTTCCCTGAAAATGGGGATGTGTGCTAAGTTGGCTCCCTGATATTGTGGACCATTTGAAATCCTAGAGAGAATAGGACCAGTAGCATACAAACTTTCCTTACCACCTACTATTAGAGCACATAATGTATTCCATGTGTCTTTGTTAAAGAAACGTGTACATGATTCTAATCATATTATTGATTGGAATGTAATACAGGGGGAACCATAGTGAGAATTCCAGCCAGATCCCTAGTGCATCCTGGACAGGAAATAAACAATGCTTCGAAACCAAGCCATCACGTAGGTCAAGGTGCAATGGAATCACTTTAGAACCAATGAAACTACATGGGAGCTGGAAGATGCCATGAGATTGGCATACCCATTTTTGTTTACCGTATAATTGTAAATCCATGGTGTTTTAAACATTGAGGACAATGTTTCTTTAAGGGGGAGGGGAATGTAACACCATGCTTTCCCCCAAGACTATAATTATGCACAAACTTCATATGTTAACAATATGATGCATGTAATTGTGTTCTGATTTAATATAAACACCAAATTGTTGACATAGAGAGAACAAACTTTGATAAGCACTAGCCATTATACACCAGAGGAAATTGATGAGGTAGAGGACTGATGGGATGGTTGAGTGAAATGGAGATGAGATGCATTAGTGAAGAAAACATGAAGCTTGTGAAACAAGCTAATCTATGCTTACAAACATGATGACTTCACCTACCAACACACCAGATTGATGGAGGAGACCACATGATCATTAAAGAGAAGGTCATAGATGTGGTTGAGTAGTAATGACTGTGGCAGTTGGCCCAAACAAAGAGAGAATGTCCAATTGAATAACTGACGGGGGAAATGTACCACAAAACCGCCCCTTTTGATTACGAGGGGAAGACTGCATGTTACATCTACAAGACACTACAAAGATCTCGAGGGGATGGAGAAGAAGATCGGGGAAGGAAAAACATAATGTGCGTAGAATGAGAGGGTATGGAGAAACATAGACACATAGAGGAGAGTAAGGAGATAGGAAAAGAGACCCTGCAAAATGGAGATGGAACCCAGGGATTGAAGAATACAACAGAAGACTGAGCAGGAGAAAGGATCAGAGACGAGAAATAGAGCACATTGGCGTGAATGTGTTGACTGAGAAAGAAACTAATAGCTTTTTGGAAGAAAATAGGAAGCTTGTCTGAGATGTTGATGATCACCTTGAACATAGATGACCCAGATTCCCGAACTAGAGCAATAATGGGCTGCAACTTGGTGCTTGCTAGATACAAACCGACACTAGTAATGGGAGGTCGTTGAGGGATTGTTAAGCAAAGAAAGGAATCCCTTGTGCAGAGGAAATCTAGTTGAGAAACCACCTGATAAGCCTGTAGAAACACAAATCTCAGTGGGAGGCGACAACTTCTACTGTGTCAGAGGGAGAAGGAGAGTAACCTTCTTGGATCATTGCAGACTTGGAACCCTACCGAATCATTTTTTTTGGTGGTATCATGGCTTGGCACATGGGTGGTGTGTTGTAGGAAGTGAATCTACAACAAGGCATGAGGTTGGGAGGAAATGCATCCTCTCTCAGTCAGTTGGATTGGATTATTCCCTTATCAGATAAGTGTTCATATGTACTAAAACTGATTGTGAATTCTCATGAATAGAACAATTGTGTGATAACACATATGAATGTCTAAATCTAAGAGATTGTGTGTATACTAAACCTATGATTTTGAATGTTGTAAGATGAGTTATGTTGTGATGTTTACTATTGTATGGTATCATAAAAGCGAATAAATACCAACTGCTACCCTGTAATATCCCAGATCCGGCTAGTCTAGGAAAAGATGCTAAGATGTTGTGTCTATTGTCTGATCTGATACACTGGGGGTTTCTAGATGCGTTTAAGCTACTTGGTTTAACATGCTTGGTGTTTTTGCATGTGTGTGTGGAGAGCTTGAAAAATCATATGAGGCTTTAACCTTAAGTTTGACAGTTTGTAAGGGCCGCAAAATCGCCTGGAGTTCTCAAAAGTCAAAATTGAAGTCTTGTAGAACTCGAAAAATGGCTAAGTTCTTAAAGCAGACAGTTATGATTATGTAAACCTTGTGTTGGTCAGCAAAGAACAACAATCGTTGACCTGAAGAGATCATGACAGTTGATTAGTGGGCTGTTCGGAGTCACCACTTCGGAGAGATCCCTTGAACGTCATAGGAAAGTCTCCAAATGAGAGACTTTGAAATACAAGATTTCAGAGTAAGGCCTTCAGAAGAAAATCCCATGTGTTGTGAGAATAACTCCGAAGAAAAGACCCCGAAGCCGAGCTAGTGTGAATCGTAGATTTGGAAGCAGGAGCGATGAATCCCCAGCTGTTGATCATTACGAGTCCCACTTAGTAAGTCAGAAGGGTGAGAGATAGTTGGGAGCGTCGAAGAGAAGACATGTGTCAGTAGTTGATTAGGTGACTAGATTGAGTGCGAGTTGAGTTGGCCCAACATTGACTGTCTTCGGAGTAATCCTTCGATGGATTAGGAGTGCGAGTTTGATAGAGGGAAGATATCGATTGTAGGTCGGGGTATGGAGAGATGGCATGATAGTCATCGATTGATCACGAGTCTTGTCTAATTTAAGGAATGAAGTCATAACGTCATGGATGATGTGGCATGCCAGAGGGGCAACCAGAGTGAAGTTAGAGTGACAAGATTCACTCACCCATTAGTGGATAAGTCAAGCATGGTCAATGAGGCTAGAGAACCTTAGACTTCGAATAGATCTCAAACGTTTGTCGAGAGATCGTGACTTGCATCTACGTCCGTCCATTAAGGAGAGGGGTATATTCCTTGATACCTTTCTTTCGAAGTAGTGAAACTTCTCAAGTCGTTCTAGTTACGAACGAATGGCATCGAAAGGAATATTATTCAATACCATATCTGTTGGAGGTGAGTGATGAGGGTACTGGTAGAGAGTTTGAGCGATAACAACGATCGACCTATGTGGATGGGAATCTCCTCGTGGTAGTAATGACAGACACCAAATAGGTGCAACATTGTCGCCATATCAGATGGAAAGTGTGACGAGGTGTCATGTGGACGCCACGCGTTAGTGGTATAGATGTAAAAAAGAAGAAGAGGAGAAACCCCAAGAACTTTCGAATGCCATAACCTTCGATCTAGAGCTCAATTTTGAGTGAAATTTCCATCGTTGGGAAGCTCTCGACGAGCAGAGGATGAGGGATTTGTATAAGAGAGGATTTGAGATAGTTAAGAAAAGCGGAAACCCTAAATATCCTCACTTGTGGGGGTTGGGTGTGTTACAATGAGCACCAATTTTTTTATTAATTTTTTTCCTAAAATGTTAGTTGAAAAGAATGTGATTTTGAATAATTTTATCGACTCAATGAGCTAAGCATCAACTAAAAAGTTCCTCTTCTCAACATTTTTTCTTGCAAGAACTTGTTGTGAATATGATGATTGAAATTTTAACATTTCAAAATTGCAATCTTGCCAACTTTAAATTGTGATCTTAGGGTTTTATATGGTTGACCTAATCATTAAAATTATCATATGAATAATGGATTATCAAATTTATGAATTTTGTTGTGTCAAAGTCCGACAAAGGTAATAAAAAAATAGTGTTTTAGCTAACAAATAGAAATGTCAAAGAGGCATTGTTAGATTTATAGTAACACAGACTACATACAATCTATAAATAACAATCACTGCAGGATTCTAACAAATGCACAACAAAACCTAATCGTTGGCAATTTCACAGGTTACAAAACATAATCATTAGCAATTTGGCAGGTTCTTAAAAGTTTCCCAAATTAATGAGAAAGAATGTGTTATTACTTGGTTGTGATATTTTATTTCTTATTTTTTCCAATCAATGTTGTACAACTTGAGTGGGCCTAATTGTTAAGAACATGTGTTTCCTCTTAGGAGGTCATAGGTTTAAATCCAATCAAATCACTATGTGGAGAGGTATGGTTAGATTTACACTAACATGGACTACATAGAATTTTCAAATAACCACCATTGTAGGATTCTGAAAAATGCACAACAAAACCTAATCGTTGGCGATTTAGCAGGTTACAAAACCTAATCATGGGAAATTTGGCAAGTTCTTAAAAGTTTCCAAAATTAATGAGAGAGAACATGTTACTACTTGGTTATGATATTTTATTTCTTCTTTTTCCAATTAATGGTGTACATCTTGAGTGGGCCTAATTATTAAGAACAATGTTTCCTTTTGGGAGGTCATAGGTTTAAATATACTCAAATCACAATGTGGAGAGGTATGGTTAGATTTACAGTA
>ML807054.1:52405-65921 GCA_009831015.1 Picea engelmannii | reverse complement strand
TGTGAATCATAGTTTATGTTGGAAAACAATACCATTTACCAAAATCATTCTACATTATTAAGAGGTCGCTCCACACACTAGAGTAATTAGCATTGGTCATTTCCATAGTCGAGCCAAGGTAAAGGATGATCAATATAGTCGAACAGCCCCGTATCCAACATAAATTGCCACGCAAAATTGAATTAACTCCCATCTTCTGAGTAATACGTCCAAACGTAGTGGTTTAATGTAGCGCTGTACATGTAGTCTCCCGACGTTTCTTTCAAAGGGGCTCTCGTATCCTCATGGTGCGTCTCTATCAGCCCATCCAAGAGTTAAAATAAATAATGTTAATCATAATGACTAACACATATTAAAAAAAATCAATACTTATGTTTAAATTCATTTTAATATATTAAAAAATGTTTGTTTGTTTGTTTTTTTTTTAATTTCCTATTATATTATACCATATATTTTTGTGTTTATTGTTCATCTTATAAATATTTAAATCAAAGATATTGTTTTTATTGGTGTTGTCCTTCTGCATTTTTTGTTTTTGAAGTAAAAGAGATTGTATTACTTTAAAGAAACATTATGTCAATAGAATGTTTAGAGTCTGCCACATGTTTTGTCACATGCATGGAAACCAGAACAAGTGGTCTGCAAGAAAATTTAGATGTGGCTATTGCCAGAAACCAAGACGTGGTTATTGCCATAAACCAAAGTTTTAACAAAACCAAAATTGACTGTAACTGGTTCCTGTAGAACAAAATGAAAGAAAATCTAGAGGTGCAGCGAACCCGGGCATCCTTCATTATTGTAAGTGAAAACGAACAGTTGGCTGCAAGTTGGACAATGCTTCTGATCCGGTGCACCGGACAGGGAGTCGAACAAGAGGTCCATGCGACTGTTGAGGATGCTCTGATTGTGAAGTTGGTCCTCCAGGTTCCGACACATCTTGAAGATTAGCTGAAGGTGGTCATCCAAAAAATGGTGTGGGTTGAGCAAGGGCTGCTCCGTGTTCCCAACCATTTCCTCACGAGGAACTGCGGCTGCATCAAAATCTGTTGGTGGAGTCTCTTCCATGGTCAGTCCGTGGGTGGTGTTTCGTGCTATCCAATCTGTCAACCAACTGGGCGGGATTTCTTCCTCAACCACACAACTTCTTGGCTCCATTGTTGGGCAAGTCAAGGGATTGGTGATGTTGAAAGGCTCTAGATGAGCTTTAGTGGTTTCCATCCCATGAGGAGGAATTTCTTCCTCAATTGGGCAATTCCTAGAATCAGGCATGGTGTTAGAGAGGTGAGGAAGTGAATTCGGGACATTGAGAGGAGGCTGAGGAATCTCAAGCCAATTATGGTTGGTGCGGGATGGGCTAGCAGAGTTGGTAGGCAGATTAGAGGGCTGCGAGGAGTCTAGGCGATTACATCGAGCTATGAAGCTGTAATAAGCCAACCCTCTTTTGGGCTTACCTCACTCTCCCGACATGATGGAGGAGTTACAACTGGGAAGGGGACAGAGAGGCAAACCAGGATTCCAGTCCAATGACAAGAAGGCTAGGGGCACGACGTAGGTGAGGAATATAATGAAAATGGTCACCGGTAGTGGGATGGAAGCCGCTGGACAGAGAAGAGAGTGCCCGCGGCAAGGAGGTTTGGAATTCCAAATGAGAATGATAGCCAAAAGAAAATGCAGAATGAGAGAATGCTTGTGAGAGTTTACCTTCATAGAAACCGTTGAAGTGACTAAGAGGAGTGCCATGAAGACGGAGGTGACCCCAACCAAATGCTTCGTACCTGCTCTAGTGCTCCGTAACTGGTTCACGCGAAGATCCATTAAATTTCCCTTGGCATATCAACACACTAACATCATTGCAACATGAATGCTAGTCATGTTGAGCAGGGTAGATGTGAGGCTGTTGGCTGGGGGTATTAACTCCCTGTGCCGCATGAGTGCCAAGTTGCCTCTGCTGGCCAGATGTCACCCCATCCAGGGGATTTATTTTGAAAACCTTAATTGTGTTTTCCTTTTCCATTTATTTTGAAACCCTTAACTCAACCCAATGCAACAGACATAGCTCACTTAATTATGTCCCTAGCTATGTTATGGAATCTTGCTCCATGCACATCTATCTTAAAGTATTTATACCACTCACTCTTTTCAATACTTATTTACAATCTAATTCTAACATATTTTAATCAGTTACTTTCCTAATATACATATTCAATGGTGTTTATTGTTAAGAAATAAAATACTAGATAGGATACAAGAACTTAATGGAAAAGGATTTAAGTCATGTTCTATATATCAATATACATGTTCCAATGATACAATTTTATAGTACATGAATGGAACCACCTCATATACTAGATTTACTCTCACATCGACATCTTATCAAGAGATAAGGTTAGGAGGAGGGAAAATAGGATCTAATACACACTTGGGATAAAAACTACATCCTATAATATGAAATACACAAAGGTGGTGTAGGACTTCATGATTGTATAGAGATTTACAGGCTAACAATTCCCCTCATCAATCATAAGTCGAAACAATAATACCAACAAGGAAATAATCACTAGTATCGTCTTCAAGTCTTCAATCTGAAACTCTGGAGCTGAGCCTCAATGGATATCTATCTCAAAAATCACCAAATATGGATGTTGAAAACTCATAGAATCCAAAAAACCCCAATGTGTAAACAAGTGAGCCAGAACACTTGTAATTGTTCACTAATGTGAACTCTAATATCTAATGAGAGAGAATCATGAGAAGTGAATCAACAACAAGTTTGACACATCCCTGAGAATGTTTGACAACCCATCAAATGCCAAACAACAATGTAAACGGATCTAGCTATCCTTTGGTAGGCCAAATGACCATCCCCGTGAAAAATGTCTACAAAATTGCTCTCGGAAAATGACACACAATTAATGTCAATCAACATCCCAATCCTATATCTTGTATATGATCCAATTGCAAGATATTGAACCACAATTGTACCAAATAACCATGGAATAGTAAACCAGGTATCCCACTAGAACTACTCAAACCCTAAATCAATCATGTCAAGGAAAACTCGATCACATCAATACATGTTGCACAAAAATATGACAAGTGGCAGAAACCTCAAAGTGACCAAATTGGCAATTTATAAGAAGTGATGGAATCTTTGCAATGTTGTTGTTGTTGTCACCCATTTGGTGTTTTGTTTATCTAAGTTTTCCATATACAAATTTTTGTTTCCCATTTCACATATTGTTTGTTGTTATCGAAACTTGAAGTCTGAGAATCATCATTAATATTCCCCCCTTTGTCAATTGAAAGGTGAGACATCATGGGTTTTCTTATGGGTTACCCCTAACCAATTCATCATTGTATTTGGTGGTTTTGGTTGACAACTAACCATTTTCATTCATCAATGTACACCCCCCCAAGTTGTAAGAGAGTACCATAGACTCAATTTTCAATTGAGAATTGAGCTCCGGTCATGCCCAAAAACTTCATCTAGAACAATTGTTTGAAAACCTTCTGATTTTCCAATTTATCCAAGAAAATGTGTCTTTTCCCATGTCTAAACTAGATGGTAAGACATATGCAACTTCTTGGCTCGTTGATTCCATCTCTAGGAAGTTATCCAACAACAACGAAGTGTCATTTTCTGATCCTTATTGTTCTTTTGACATTTGTTTGAAAGATGGTTTGTCTTCCCACAATAAAGACAAGGATGAAGATCAAATCATTTTGTCTCCACATGACCAACTCAATGACAATGTTGGCATTTTTCAGGAATTTTTGTATCGACAATGTTCTTGGAGTTAGAAAGAAAATTGACACTCACAAACTGAATTGGTTTGGAGTAGTTAGGAATATGAAATTTGATGTCTTTTTCATATCCTAAGCCATGCCGATTCCTGTTAAATCTTAATTCTTCCTAAGGTTTGGCAATGCTTTTGAAAAAATCATTCTTTTCTTGTTTGTTTTCTTTCAGACACTCATGAATGCTTGCTTTTGTAACCTCAAATGAAAAAGATTCAAGGTCACTTTCACTTAAATTGCTTTTGGCACCACTTTGTGCTTTGACATATTTTGATTTTTCATCAACTATATGACTTCTTTGAATTACATGTTGAGGAGGATTATTTTGGACAAACACTAGTTCACTTTTCTTGACTGGCCCTTGAATTTTGAGAGTCTTTATTTTATCAATCAAGAGTTGGGATTGCATTTAGAGCAAGTTGAATTTTGTTTGCATGACTCACAAACATGTAAGAACATTTTCCAATGTAACATTGGACATTGTGATTGAAGTGCTTTATGTTGTTTCAAGTAGTGTTTCCAATGTTGTAGGCTAAACATTCTACGAAATGACGATTTTTTTCGAGGACATTTGCCCGAAATCTGACGATAAATTTTTAGATTCGTAGATTTCAATGATTATTTTTTTATAATCTGAGTGCCCCAAGGGTTTTTCAGTATGCTGGATCCATTTTTGCATTCAGAAATGGATTTTGAACAACAAAAAATAGTGATTCATGTAAATTTACATCGTCGGATTCCAACAAAAAAAGCCATTTCGCAGAACATCTAGACAACACCGTTTCCAATAAGGAAAACAATTATGTGATTCTAGCCATCACACTTTCTTGTACTTCTTGTCACATTTGCTTGCAATTGTTGTTTTTATGTCACACTCACTTGCAGTTGTCTCCAACAATCTTAGGGTGTCAGGTACTACTGATAATGCACCTCAAAGTGTGATTTTTATAATGATTTGATTTTGATGACTCACTTGACCTCCTTATCAACTTTGGGTAGGTCTTTCTTTTACAACAAGTTGTCAACTGAATTACAAATTCAAAGAATTTTTATATGAATTTATAAACGACTCAACCTTATGCATTTTGACTCAATGACTCAGACAACTCTTAATTCAAAGAGACTCCTTTGTTTACAATTTGCCACTTAATGCAAACAAATTTGACATGGAGCAGATTTTACATGGAAAATTTAACCAAAAGTGACATTCACCGTTGAATGTTTGACAATGCGCAATGAAAAAGTTGAGGAATAAATAACTCTTAGTCTTTTTTGTCACATGCTTTGAATGATCAAAATTTGTATGCCCTTTTACTTCATATGCATGTATTGCTTTCTAAATTAAATGTGTCAAAGAACTGGACACATAAGATCATAAGCAAGCACGAAATCAAACACAACCACACACATGTACATCTATTGTACATATGATCCCTTTATTCAAATTTCAGCTGATTTAAAACACAATCAACACAAAAAATTGATATTTTATTATTATAAGATGTGGTACATAAAACTTTTAAGTAGGCTCTTTTTTTCTCTTTTTGGAAGGTCAATAATGAATGTAAACCCTTTTTATGAAGTTGGCTTTCACTAAACCCATCCAATTTGGCTTATGACATTTGCAAATTTCATTTCTCCTATTTTGTCAAAAGTTTCAAGCTACTCATTAATAATGGATGTAAACCTACTGTACATATGATCCCCTTATTCAAATTTCCACTGATCTAAAACACAATCAACACAAAAAAATGATATTTTATTATTATAAGATGTGGTACATAAAACTTTTAAGTAGGTTCTTTTTTTCTCTTTTTGGAAGGTCAATAATGAATGTAAACCCTTTTTATAAAGTTGGCTTTCACTAAACTCATCCAATTTGGCTTATGACATTTGCAAATTTGATTTCTCCTATTTTGTCAAAAGTTTCAAGCTACTCATTAATAATGAATGTAAACCCTTTTTATGAAGTTGGCTTTCACTAAACCTATCCAATTTAGCTTATGACATTTGCAAATTTGATTTCTCCTATTTTGTCAAAAGTTTTCAAGTTAATCATTAAAAATTAAATTTGATTTCTCCTATTTTGTCAAAAGTTTTCAAGTTAATCATTAAAAATTTAATTTAATTTCTTTTTTCAAAAAATTCAAGCTACACATTTCAAGTTACTCATTAAAAATTAAATTTGATTACTTTTTTCAAAAATATTCAAGTTACACATTTCAAGTTACTCATTAAAAGTTAAATTTGATTTCTTTTTTCAAAAAATTTAAGTCTTCAAGTTACTCATTAAAAATTAAATTTGATTTCTTTTTAAAAAAAAATTAAAACTACACATTTCAAGTTACTCATTAAAACTTAAATTTGATTTCTTTTTTCAAAAAATTTCAAATTACTCATTAAAACTTAAATTTGATTTTTTTTTCAAAAAATTTCAATCTACTCATTATTTCTCCAAAAATTAAATTTGATTTCTTTTTAAAAAAAAATTAAAACTACACATTTCAAGTTACTCATTAAAACTTAAATTTGATTTCTTTATTCAAAAAATTTCAAATTACTCATTAAAACTTAAATTTGATTTTTTTTTTCAAAAAATTTCAAGCTACTCATTATTTCTCCAAAATTGTAAACTTCATTTACAAATTGCAAACACCACTTATGTCCACTAAGTATTTGCACCACTTGTTAAGTTAGAATAATCGTGGCTTTTACCCAACCACCAAACATACACCATTGCTCACTATTATAGTTCATTGTACTCTTCTTAATACAAAGTACATATCTTAAAAAGGATACTAACATGTGGGATAAACAATGTTGAACATACCTCTCTCCATGATTAAAAAAATTGTGATCTCCTTTTTTTCAATGGGCTTGTGTTTGAGTTTGCTAAATTCATATCATATGCTTCAAAGGTTGGACTATGTGAATATGATGGAAACCTCAAAATTTGACTCAGTATAAGTACTCGTACTATTAAATTTGTTAATTGAACAATTCAACAACCTTGAATGCCTCATCAATTAGCGGATCTACATCAGCTCGGTTTAAAAAACGAAAGTCCATATGCTCATTTATTTGAACTAAAATGTGACCACCAATCAACTATGGAGGAAAGAGATGATCATTTCTTTATTATGTGGGTTGTCATTGCCTTTAAGAGATTTGGTGCATGGTTGTGGGTGTGCTAACTTTCTATGCTCATAAGCAATATTGGACGAACCAGAGACATGACTGTAAAAATAAAATTCCTCTTTTTCTTTCCTAACTGTGTGTTGGGCATCTTTAGTTGGGTGTGGGCATGTGGACAATTGATATTTGATCATAAGTCAAAATCTAGGAATCCAAATAGATCTGTGTGAGTCCATGAATGATAGATTTCTTCATTTGGAAACTGACCAAAAATAACACAAATACAAACAAGGGCTTCTACCAGATAGCTAACAATGATTCTCCTTCAAACCATCCAACTTGTGCATCTCAAATAGTGTGCTTCAATGTGTAGATCAATCATCCTTTTGAGATACGAATTTGAGTTTTTTTTTTTTTTTTTCTCGATCTATGTTGCAATGGTAAACACATATGTTGTGTTGTTGGATGGATTGCATATTAAAAATGTGTTGCCAAATCTTGAGTAAAGGATGGAAGTGTGCCTTCTAGATGAAAAAATCTCAAGACCATAATTCTTAGCCCTAACAAAGGCCGAAGCTTCCTAATTATCTTTGACAAGCTCAAATTAGCTTTTCTTGAAGATTCCTTAGTCAAGCAGGTTTATATGGATAAGGATATACATGATAAAGTCAAAGAGGCTAGAAAGATCATGGAAGTTGATGTCAAGAACCCTGAAGCAAGTCATTCTCTCTCTTATACTCATGGTTTCTGACATACTCAGTTCTTGTAGATAGATGTGAGAGGTCGATTTCTTTGGATAGATCTCTGCATTTTTCTGGATGGATGCTCCATGTCACGAATAAAAATAGATCAAAACAAATATTTGAATAATTCGATTTGAAACCAAATCTTGCAACGAACTAAATTGAAATATGATTTGTAGCAGATTGTTATGGAATAAGCAGTTTGATGTCCGCACCAAAAACCTCAAAAAACAAACTTTCAAAGAAAACCAAATTACATTCCAACGAGTTGTCTTCAAACAAATATGTGCTCAATTTGAGTATGTACAATAATATTGGACTGAATTATCATGAAACTTCACATTTCTTTTGAATTGCAACAATTTAAAAAAATATATATAAAGAAATATTCTCCTATATAATACTAATTGCAACAGGGATCGAAGTGGAGCCCCCACCATCTGGAACGGGTAATCCAGAAGCATCGAGGGATTCAGGGGGAGGACCTCCACCCGAAGACATCACTAGAGAACTGTAGAAGATCAAACTTTCGGAGTTTGTCGGGGGTCGTGCCAGTGAACATGCAGAAGCATGGTTGGAAGGCATGACAAGGTGTTTTGCCTTAAGAGACTATGCGTCCACTTCAAAGGCGAAGATAACGATTTTTCAGTTGAGAGACAGTGCCTTGAACTGGTGGAGCAACCTGGAAAGGCAACTGCATCTTACCCCAGACACCGTATCTTGGGAACTTTTCGAGGAGAGGTTCCGAAGGAAATATCTGCCAACTTACTATGAGGAACAGCAGGTAGGAGCGTTTCATGCCTTAGTACAGGGAAACATAACTGTAGAAGAATATGAGATTAGGTTTATGGAATTGGTCAAATATGTTTCATATATGGATAATGACCAACGACAGGTAGAACACTTTGTCTATGGGTTAAACCCTAAGATAAGGGCTATGGTGCGGATGTGGAAACCGTCTTCAGTAGCAGAAGCTGTGGAAAATGCACGTTATGCGGAGGAACACATGAACTTAACCGAAGGTACGAGACCGACCTTTTCGCATCGTCCTGGATTCGTGGGGAAGGCCCCTAGGACATTTCCCAATGGAGGGAGCTCAAGGCCATGTCCATATGGTAATAGAGTCGCACCAAGGACAATAGCCGCAGGGATTCAATGGCAGCGAGTGCAACATCTCGTTCATCACCAACGACACAGGCAGGTCTATGACCATCTCAGGGAGCAGCTAGTAGGGGCAGAGGTTCCAGGGGAAGGAACTCATTTCAGAGACAGTCACAGAATAGTGCGCAGGTTCAATCTCGTGTTACTTGTTGGGGATGTGGAGGACTCCATTACCAGCGTGACTGCCCAGAGTTACAATCAGGATTTGTGCATAGAGAAGGAAAGGCCCCGATGGGAAGAGCAAGTGGCAGCCACCAGATTTACGCAGCGGTTAATAATCGCCAAGCAGAACATCAATCCAAGGTGGTGGAGTCATCAGGTACACTAAATCATATCAATGTTAAGATTTTATTTGATTCTGGCGCTACAAATAGTTTCATTTCACCATCTGTATTAGAAAAGAGTGGGTTGGCAGCCTACAAGCACGATGACTTTAAACAAGTTAAGATGGCCTCGGGGGAAAAACAAGCAGTAGGACCTAGTGTTGATAATTGTAAAGTAAACCTAGGAGTGTGTACTACTAGGTTGAAGGTATACGTTACTGCTCTTGGGGCGTATGACCTAATCATTAGAATGGATTGGTTAGAAGCTCATCGAGCTTTGGTAGATTATTTCGCAAAAAGGGTGCTTTGTGTCGACGATGAAGGAAGACCAGTAGAGATCCATAGTGTACGGAGACAGGTGTCTCTACGCTTTATCTCAACTATGAAGGTTAAGCGGTGCATGAGGCAACGGTGTCGATTGTATGTAGTGGAAGTAGTGAGTGAAAGGAAAGGACCCTTCTTAGATCAATACCCAATATTGTCAGAGTTTAAAGATGTTTTTCCGGACGAGTTACCAGGATTACCTCCTGAGAGGGAGCTCGATTTTACTATTCAGCTAAAACCTGGTGCAGAACCAATTTCCAAGACTCTGTATCAGATGACAACGCCAGAACTTTGTGAGTTGCAAATGCAGTTGAAAGAGTTACTAGACTTAGGGCTAATAAGGCCCAGTGTTTCACCTTGGGGTGCACCAATAATTTTTGTAAAGAAGAAAGATGGTTCCTTATGACTGTGTATAGATTACAGGGACTTGAACCGTGCTACAGTGAAAAATAGGTACCCAATGTCGTGAATAGATGACCTCTTGGATCAGATGAAAGGAGCAACGGTATTCTCAAAGATTGATTTGCGATCAGAGTATCACCAATTAAGGATTAAGGAAGGTGATATTCCTAAAACTGCCTTTCGAACTCGGTTTGGGCATTACGAGTTTGTTGTAGTACCTTTCAGATTGACCAATGCGCCAGCAGTATTCATGAGCCTCATGAATGGCGTATTCCATAAGTACTTGGACCGTTTTGTACAAGTCTTTCTAGATGATATCCTCATATATTCCAAAAATGAAAGAGAGCATGAGGAACACTTACGAGTGGTGTTGTCCTGCCTTAGAGAGAACAAATTGCATGGGAAGTTGTCGAAGTGTTCCTTCTTCTAGAGAGAAATCCACTATTTAGGTCATATCATTTCCGGTGAAGGAATCTCCATGGACCCAGAAAAGGTAAAGGCCATTATGGAATGGCCAGTGCCGAAAAATGCCCAGGAGGTAAGAAGCTTCATGGGGCTAGTAGGTTATTATCGGAGATTTGTGGAAGCATTCTCTAAAATAGCAAAACCTATCACCACTTTGCAGCGCAAGGGGGTTAGGTATGAATGGACAGAAGAATGTGATAGTTCATTCATTGAGCTTAAGAGGTTACTAACTAGTGCGGCAATTCTATGAGTGCCAGATATGGAAAAGGACTTCACAGTCTACACGGATGCCTCGAAGCAAGGGTTGGGGGTCGTGCTAATGCAGGATGGAGGAGTGATAGCTTATGCATCAAGGAAGTTGAAGAAACGCGAAGAGCTTTACGCTACTCATGATTTAGAGTTGGCAGCTGTAATGCTAGCTCTGAAACTTTGCAGGCACTATCTTGTGGGGCGAAACTTTTAGCTCAAAACAGACCATCAAAGTTTAAAACATCTCTTCACTCAAAGGGATCTGAATGCCAGGCAGAGGCTATGGAGTGAGTTTATGAGTGAGTACGATTTTGGTATTTCATACATCAAGGGAAAGGAAAATGTGGTCGCAGATGCCTTGAGTAAGAGACCACGTGTCTTCTCCTTGGTACCCTTAAAGGTCAATCTGAGGGAACGTGTGTTGACGCAACTCCAAGGAGACAATTGGTATTTAAAGGTTACTTCAAACCTCCAAAGTGGGAGGCAATTAGATCCAAAGTATGAAGGATATAGTCTGGAAGCAGATAGACTATTGAGATATCGGGGAAGGATGTACATCCCTGAAAATGGGGATATTCGAAGCATCATACTGAAGGAAGCCCATAGAGCACTTTATTGTGCACATCCGGGTGTGAAGAAGATGTACGCAGACATGAGGAAGATTTTATTCTGGGTAGGCATGAAGCACGATGTAGTCCATTTTGTCGCCAAATGCCTAGAGTGTCAAACAAGTGAAAGCCAACCACCATCACCCAACAGGCCTCCTATAACCACATGATGTTTCTATGTCCAAGTGGGAAGTCATCTCTATGGATTTTGTTGTGGGGTTGCCGCTCACATCTCATAGACACACTGCCATTCTTGTGATAGTTGATAAGTTAACCAAGAGTGCTCATTTTATTCCGGTTAGAGACACTTACGATGTCATTGATGTGGCACATGTGTTTGTAAGTGAGGTTATCCATTTGCACGGGATACCTAAGAAGATCATTTCAGATAGGGACTCCAAATTCACTTCTAGTTTTTGGACAAGTTTGCAGTCAGCGTTGGGGACTCAGTTGAACTTAAGCACAACTTATCATCCTGAAATAGATGGGCAAACCGAGAGAGTAAATCAAGTCATGGAAGACATGCTTAGGATGTATGTCATGGATTATCAAACCCATTGGGAGAAGTACCTACCTTTGGTAGAGTTTGCCTACAATAACAGTTTTCATAGCTCCATCGGAATGCCACCCTATGAAGCTCTGTATGGAAGGCCATGCAGAACGTCGTTGAGTTGGGATAGATTAGAAGACCGAGTAACAGTTGGGCCATAATTGATTCAAGAGATGGAGGAACATGTGATTCATATTAGGTAGAGACTAAAGGAAGCATAGGATAGGCAGAAAAGTTATGCGGATGCACACAGGACCGACCGAAGTTATAAAGTGGGAGACCAGGTTTTCATTCGTATAAGGCCTAATAAGAGTACCATACAGTTCGGGAAGGGGACAAAGTTGTCACCTCGATTTATAGGATCGTTCAGAATCCAAGAGAAAATTGGACCCATTGCCTATCGTCTCGTACTGCCACCCCACTTGCATAAAACTCATAATGTTTTTCATGTATCTGTTCTACGTCATTATGTTGTTGATGAATAACATAAGCTAAATTGGAAGGAATTGCAGGTATCGGATGCGGGAACTCTCACAGTAGAACCGTTACGCATATTGGACCGTAGAGTCTGACAGCTCAGGAACCATCTGGTAGACCAAGTTAAGGTCCAATGGGACAAGTATAGTCCAGGATTTGCTACTTGGGAAGATGCCGAGACACTACGACGAGATTATCCCTCACTTTTTTGACCACCTCGAGAATATGTTTCTCGAAGGTTGGGTGTATGTAACACCACCTTTTGACTTAAACAACCAGGATTACCTGAGGCCTACACACCTTTATTTTCTATTCACAAGTGAAACTATTAAATGATACACTTGAACTTTTAAGACGTATGAATCTTTAGGAATGTTTAAATGTATTTGGATAATCATGGATATGATGCGATATATTGTGAGAATGTAAATTTTATGAATGTTTAAATGTTATTGATGATGATGGATATGATGCGATCTACTATGTGAATGTAAATTCTATGAATGTCTAATTGTTATTGATGATGATGGATATGATGCGACATATTGTGTGAATGAGAATCCTATGAAGGTTTAAATGCTATTAGAATGATGTTGGATATGATGCAATCTATTTTGTAAATGATAATTTTATGAATGGGTGTCGATAATTGAATTATGGGATATTATAAGATCTATTTCTAACTTGAAAACTTTGATGTTAAAGTTGTTGGTACGCGGATACCGAATTGAAATTATGGTTGTATGCAATTACATGATGATAATGCATAGAAATGTATGAGTTTGTGTTATAGACTAATCTGCAGGTTATGGGCTATGAAATAGCCAAGGGATAATGATAATGAAAGTGGATGTCATGATCACTGGCTGAGAAACAATATGGTATGAATCTTTTTATGTGAAATTATATTGGTTTGGATGCATTGCTATGATATGTGGACCAACGCAGGATTTCAGGTGGTAAGACTGCCCAAAACTGAATAGACGATGACAAAACTCCCAGCAACACGGTGCCACTGTATATTCCATTGTAGGGTGTGGACCCTAGTCCTGTTAGGAGGGGTGGAGGCATTTCCCACCGTGTATCCTCCGAAACTTGAAGTCATGGGAGGACGGTGTTAGCTCACGCTCCCTTAGACGTGTGATGATGACTGTCAGTTGCCTGCTGGGGAAGCTTGGTCAAGATAGTGACACTTCCGCTTACGGGTTCTATTTGGAGTTAGGTCAATATAGTTGACGCTCCAAGATAGTCCAGCAGAGGAAGGATAGGAATGGAAGATGG
>ML807054.1:11621-28614 GCA_009831015.1 Picea engelmannii | reverse complement strand
TGTGAATCATAGTTTATGTTGGAAAACAATACCATTTACCAAAATCATTCTACATTATTAAGAGGTCGCTCCACACACTAGAGTAATTAGCATTGGTCATTTCCATAGTCGAGCCAAGGTAAAGGATGATCAATATAGTCGAACAGCCCCGTATCCAACATAAATTGCCACGCAAAATTGAATTAACTCCCATCTTCTGAGTAATACGTCCAAACGTAGTGGTTTAATGTAGCGCTGTACATGTAGTCTCCCGACGTTTCTTTCAAAGGGGCTCTCGTATCCTCATGGTGCGTCTCTATCAGCCCATCCAAGAGTTAAAATAAATAATGTTAATCATAATGACTAACACATATTAAAAAAAATCAATACTTATGTTTAAATTCATTTTAATATATTAAAAAATGTTTGTTTGTTTGTTTTTTTTTTAATTTCCTATTATATTATACCATATATTTTTGTGTTTATTGTTCATCTTATAAATATTTAAATCAAAGATATTGTTTTTATTGGTGTTGTCCTTCTGCATTTTTTGTTTTTGAAGTAAAAGAGATTGTATTACTTTAAAGAAACATTATGTCAATAGAATGTTTAGAGTCTGCCACATGTTTTGTCACATGCATGGAAACCAGAACAAGTGGTCTGCAAGAAAATTTAGATGTGGCTATTGCCAGAAACCAAGACGTGGTTATTGCCATAAACCAAAGTTTTAACAAAACCAAAATTGACTGTAACTGGTTCCTGTAGAACAAAATGAAAGAAAATCTAGAGGTGCAGCGAACCCGGGCATCCTTCATTATTGTAAGTGAAAACGAACAGTTGGCTGCAAGTTGGACAATGCTTCTGATCCGGTGCACCGGACAGGGAGTCGAACAAGAGGTCCATGCGACTGTTGAGGATGCTCTGATTGTGAAGTTGGTCCTCCAGGTTCCGACACATCTTGAAGATTAGCTGAAGGTGGTCATCCAAAAAATGGTGTGGGTTGAGCAAGGGCTGCTCCGTGTTCCCAACCATTTCCTCACGAGGAACTGCGGCTGCATCAAAATCTGTTGGTGGAGTCTCTTCCATGGTCAGTCCGTGGGTGGTGTTTCGTGCTATCCAATCTGTCAACCAACTGGGCGGGATTTCTTCCTCAACCACACAACTTCTTGGCTCCATTGTTGGGCAAGTCAAGGGATTGGTGATGTTGAAAGGCTCTAGATGAGCTTTAGTGGTTTCCATCCCATGAGGAGGAATTTCTTCCTCAATTGGGCAATTCCTAGAATCAGGCATGGTGTTAGAGAGGTGAGGAAGTGAATTCGGGACATTGAGAGGAGGCTGAGGAATCTCAAGCCAATTATGGTTGGTGCGGGATGGGCTAGCAGAGTTGGTAGGCAGATTAGAGGGCTGCGAGGAGTCTAGGCGATTACATCGAGCTATGAAGCTGTAATAAGCCAACCCTCTTTTGGGCTTACCTCACTCTCCCGACATGATGGAGGAGTTACAACTGGGAAGGGGACAGAGAGGCAAACCAGGATTCCAGTCCAATGACAAGAAGGCTAGGGGCACGACGTAGGTGAGGAATATAATGAAAATGGTCACCGGTAGTGGGATGGAAGCCGCTGGACAGAGAAGAGAGTGCCCGCGGCAAGGAGGTTTGGAATTCCAAATGAGAATGATAGCCAAAAGAAAATGCAGAATGAGAGAATGCTTGTGAGAGTTTACCTTCATAGAAACCGTTGAAGTGACTAAGAGGAGTGCCATGAAGACGGAGGTGACCCCAACCAAATGCTTCGTACCTGCTCTAGTGCTCCGTAACTGGTTCACGCGAAGATCCATTAAATTTCCCTTGGCATATCAACACACTAACATCATTGCAACATGAATGCTAGTCATGTTGAGCAGGGTAGATGTGAGGCTGTTGGCTGGGGGTATTAACTCCCTGTGCCGCATGAGTGCCAAGTTGCCTCTGCTGGCCAGATGTCACCCCATCCAGGGGATTTATTTTGAAAACCTTAATTGTGTTTTCCTTTTCCATTTATTTTGAAACCCTTAACTCAACCCAATGCAACAGACATAGCTCACTTAATTATGTCCCTAGCTATGTTATGGAATCTTGCTCCATGCACATCTATCTTAAAGTATTTATACCACTCACTCTTTTCAATACTTATTTACAATCTAATTCTAACATATTTTAATCAGTTACTTTCCTAATATACATATTCAATGGTGTTTATTGTTAAGAAATAAAATACTAGATAGGATACAAGAACTTAATGGAAAAGGATTTAAGTCATGTTCTATATATCAATATACATGTTCCAATGATACAATTTTATAGTACATGAATGGAACCACCTCATATACTAGATTTACTCTCACATCGACATCTTATCAAGAGATAAGGTTAGGAGGAGGGAAAATAGGATCTAATACACACTTGGGATAAAAACTACATCCTATAATATGAAATACACAAAGGTGGTGTAGGACTTCATGATTGTATAGAGATTTACAGGCTAACAATTCCCCTCATCAATCATAAGTCGAAACAATAATACCAACAAGGAAATAATCACTAGTATCGTCTTCAAGTCTTCAATCTGAAACTCCGGTGCTGAGCCTCAATGAATATCTATCTCAAAAATCACCAAATATGGATGTTGAAAACTCATAGAATCCAAACAACCCCAATGTGTAAACAAGTGAGCCAGAACACTTGTAATTGTTCACTGATGTGAACTCTAATATCTAATGAGAGAGAATCATGAGAAGTGAATCAACAACAAGATTGACACATCCCTGAGAATGTTTGACAACCCATCAAACGCCAAACAACAATGTAGAAGGATCTAGCTATCCTTTGGTAGGCCAAATGGCCATCCCTGTGAAAAATGTCTACAAAATTGCTCTCAGAAACTGACACACAATTAATGTCAATCAACATCCCAATCCTATATCTTGTATATGATCCAATTGCAAGATATTGAACCACAATTATACCAAATAACCATGGAATAGTAAACCAGGTATCCCACTAGAACTACTCAAACCCTAAATCAATCATGTCAAGGAAAACTCGATCATATAAATACATGTTGCATAAAAATATGACAAGTGGCAGAAACCTCAAAGTGCCCAAATTGGCAATTTATAACAAGTGATGGAATCTTTGCAATGTTGTTGTTGTTGTCACCCATTTGGTGTTTTGTTTATCTAAGTTTTCCATATACAAATTGTTGTTTCCCATTTCACATATTGTTTGTTGTTATCGAAACTTGAAGTCTAAGAATCATCATCAATATTTCCCCCTTTATCAATTGGTTATGGGTTACCCCTAACCAATTCATCATTGTATTTGGTGGTTTTGGTTGACAACTAACCATTTTCACTCATCAATGTACACCCCCCCAAGTTGTAAGAGAGTACCATAGACTCAATTTTCAATTGAGAATTGAGCTTCGGTCATGCCCAAAAACTTCATCTAGAACAATTGTTTGAAAGCCTTATGCTTTTCCAATTTCTCCAAGAAAATGTGTCTTTACCCATGTCTAAACTAGATGGTAAGACATATGCAACTTCTTGGTTCGTTGATTCCATCTCCAGGAAGTTATCCAACAACAACGAAGTGTCATTTTTTGATCCTTATTGTTCTTTTGACATTTGTTTGAAAGATGGTTTGTCTTCCCACAATAAAGACAAGGATGAAGATCAAATCATTTTGTCTCCACGTGACCAACTCAATGATAATGTTGGCATTTTTCAGGAATTTTTGTATCGACAATGTTCTTCGAGTCAAAAAGAAAATTGACACTCACAAACTGAATTGGTTTGGAGTAGTTAGGAATATGAAATTTGATGTCTTTTTCATATCCTAAGCCATGTCAATTCTTGTTAAATCTTAATTCTTCCTAAGGTTTGGCAATGCTTCTAAAAAAATCATTCTTTTCTTGTTTGTTTTCTTTCAGACACTCGTGAATGTTTTCTTTTGTAACCTCAAATGAAAAAGCTTCAAGGTCACTTTCACTTAAATTTCTTTTGGCACGACTTTGTGCTTTGACATCTTTTGATTTTTCATAAACTATATGACTTCTTTGAACTACATGTTGAGGAGGATTATTTTGAACAAACACTAGTTCACATTTCTTGATTGGCCCTTGAATTTTGAGAGTCTTTATTTTATCAATCAAGAGTTGGGATTGCATTTAGAGCAAGTTGAATTTTGTTTGCATGACTCACAAACATGTAAGAACATTTTCCAATGTAATATTGGACATTGTGATTGAAGTGCTTTATGTTGTTTCAAGTAGTGTTTCCAATGTTGTATGCTAAACATTCTACAAAATGACAATTTTTTCCGAGGACATTTGCCTGAAATCTGACGAGAAATTTTTAGATTCGTAGATTTCAATGATTATTTTTGTATAATTCGAGTGCCCCAAGGGTTTTTCAGCATGCTGAATCCATTTTTGCATTCAGAAATGGATTTTGAACAACAAAAAATCGTGATTCATGTAAATTTACATCGTCGGATTCCGACGAAAAAGCCATTTCGTAGAACATCTAGACAACACCGTTTCCAATAAGGAAAACAATTATGTGATTCTAGCCATCACACTTTCTTGTACTTCTTGTCACATTTGCTTACAATTGTTGTTTTTATGTCACACTCACTTGTAGTTGTCTCCAACAATCTTAGGGTGTCAGGTACTACCAATAATGCACCCCAAAGTGTGATTTTTACAATGATTTGATTTTGATGACTCACTTGACCTCCTTATCAACTTTGGGTTGGTCTTTCTTTTACAACAAGTTGTCAACTGAATTACAAATTCAAAGACTTTTTATATGAATTTATAAATGACTCAACCTTATGCATTTTGACTCAATGACTTAGACAACTCTTAATTCAAAGAGACTCTTTTGTTTACAATTTGCCACTTAATGCAAACAAATTTGACATGGAGCAGATTTTACATGGAAAATTTAACCAAAAGTGACATTCACTGTTGAATGTTCGACAATGCGCAATGAAAAAGTTAAGGAGTAAATAACTCTTAGTCTTTTTTGTCACATGCTTTGAATGATCAAAATTTGTATGCCCTTTTACTTCATATGCATGTATTGCTTTCTAAATTAAATGTGTCAAAGAACTGGACACATAAGATCATAAGCAAGCACGAAATCAAGCACAACCACACACATGTACATCTACTGTACATATGATCCCTTTATTCAAATTTCAGCTGATCTAAAACACAATCAACACAAAAAATTGATATTTTATTATTATAAGATGTGGTACATAAAACTTTTAAGTATGCGCTTTTTTTTTTTTCTATTTTGGAAGGTCAATAATGAATGTAAACCCTTTTTATGAAGTTGGCTTTCACTAAACCCATCCAACTTGGCTTATGACATTTGCAAATTTCATTTCTCCTATTTTGTCAAAAGTTTCAAGCTACTCATTAATAATGAATGTAAACCTACTGTACATATGATCCCCTTATTCAAATTTCAGCTGATCTAAAACACAATCAACACAAAAAAATGATATTTTATTATTATAAGATGTGGTACATAAAACTTTTAAGTAGGCTCTTTTTTTCTCTTTTTGGAAGGTCAATAATCTATGTAAACCCTTTTTATGAAGTTGGCTTTCACTAAACCCATCCAATTTGGCTTATGACATTTGCAAATTTCATTTCTCCTATTTTGTCAAAAGTTTCCATCTACGTAAACCCTTTTTATGAAGTTGGCTTTTACTAAACCCATCCAATTTGGCTTATGACATTTGCAAATTTGATTTTTCCTATTTTGTCAAAAGTTTTCAAGTTACTCATTAAAAATTAAATTTGATTTCTTTTTTCAAAAAAATTCAAGCTACGCATTTCAAGTTACTCATTAAAAATTAAATTTGATTTCTTTTTTCAAAAAAATCCAAGCTAAACATTTCAAGTTACTCATTAAAAATTAAATTTGATTTTTTTTTTCAAAAAATTTAAGTTTTCAAGTTATTCATTAAAAATTAAATTTGATTTCTTTTTTCAAAAAATTAAATCTACACATTTCAAGTTACTCATTAAAACTTAAATTTGATTTCTTTAAAAAAAAAATTCAAGCTACTCATTATTTGCAAATGTGTTCTCCAAAATTGTAGACTTCATTTACAAATTGCAAACACCACCTATGCCCACTAAGTATTTGCACCACTTGTTAAGTTAGAATAATCGTGGCTTTTACCCAACCACCAAACATACACCATTGCTCACAATTATAGTTCATTGTACTCTTCTTAATACAAAGTACATATCTTAAAAAGGATAGTAACATGTGGGATAAAACAATGTTGAACATACCTCTCTCCATGATTAAAAAAATTGTGATCTCCTTTTTTTCAATGGGCTTGTGTTTGAGTTTGCTAGATTCATATCATATGCTTCAAAGGTTGGACTATGTGAATATGATGGAAACTTCAAAATTTGACTCAGTACAAGTACTCGTACTATTAAACTTGTTAATTGAACAATCCAACAATCTTGAATGCGCCATCAATTAGCAGATCTATATCAGCTTGGTTCAAAAAATGAAAGTCCATATGCTCCTTATTTATTTGAACTAAAATGTGACCACCAAACAACTATGGAGGAAAGAGATGACCATTTCTTTATTATGTGGGTTATCATTGCCTTTAAGAGATTTGGTGCATGGTTGTGGGTGTGCTAACTTTCTATGCTCATAAGCAATATTGGACGAACCAGAGACATGACTGTAAAAATAAAATTCTTCTTTTTCTTTCCTAACTGTGTGTTGGGCATCTTTAGTTGGATGTGGGCATGTGGACAATTAATATTTGATCATAAGTCAAAATATAGGAATCCAGATAGATCTGTGTGAGTCCATGAATGATAAATTTCTTCATTTCGAAACTGACCAAAAATAGCACAAAAACAAACAAGGGCTTCTACCAAATAGCTAACAATGTTTCTCCTTCAAACCATCCAACTTGTGCATCTCAAATAGTGTGCTTCAATGTGTAGATCAATCATCCTTTTGGGATACGAATTTGAGTTTTTTTTTTTTCTCGATCTATGTTGCAATGACAAACAAATATGTTGTGTTGTTGGATGGATTGCATATTAAAAATGTGTTGCCAAATCTTGAGTAAAGGATGGAAGTGTGCCTTTTGGATGAAAAAATCTCAAGACCATAATTCTTAGCCCTAACAAAGGCCGAAGCTTCCTAATTATCTTTAACAAGCTCAAATTAGCTTTTCTTGAAGATTCCTTAGTCAAGCGGGGTTATATGGATAAGGATATACATGATAAAGTCAAAGAGGCTAGAAAGATCATGGAAGTTGATGTCAAGAACCATGAAGCAAGTCATTCTCTCTCTTATACTCGTGGTTTCTGACATACTCAGTTCTTGTAGATAGATGTGAGAGGTCGATTTCTTTGGATAGATCTCTGCATTTTTTTGGATGGATGCTCCATGTCACAAACAAAAATAGATCAACACAAATCTTTGAATAATTCGATTTGAAACCAAATCTTGCAACGAACTAAATTGAGATATGATTTGTAGCAGATTGTTATGGAATAAGCAGTTTGATGTCCACACCAAAAACCTCAAAAAGCGAACTTTCAAAGAAAACCAAATTACATTCCAACGAGTTGTCTTCAAACAAATATGTGCTGAATTTGAGTATGTACAACAATATTGAACTGAATTATCATGAAACTTCACATTTCTTTTGAATTGCAACAATTTAAAAAAATATATATAAAGAAATATTCTCCTATATAATACTAATGCAATTGTACTTAAATATATGATAAATTAAAATAACGATAATCTTGTCTTTATCATTGTGTATTCATATAAATTTATAATTTGCAATTTTGTGAGTGTAGACATCATTACTATTCTCTCCTTGATCACTACCATCAAACATGAATTCCTCACCTTCCACTTTTAAAAAAACAACTATGCATAACAATATCCTACCCTTAAGACCAAACTTAAAACCTTACCAAAATAAGAAAGTTGTACTAAATTGGATGTATTGAACGTGGATCCTGAAAAACCACAATAATAAAAAAATCATCCATTGCTACACATGCAACCTTGAACATATATGCATCCAGATTGAATGCTTGCCTTAAATTCCTATAATACGTTTTTGTTGTTTCTCTTTATTTATAACCCTCGAGTGCTTTGAAACGATTTTAAATTATTTGAAGCATTCACTTATATGTACCAAATTATTTAGGTTGTGTACCACTCTAGAGTATTCAATATTCAACCATCCAAGTTATCAAATGAAAGGGTGCACGTTTCAATATAATTTTATTTTTCACTAGATTAGACCAACATTACAATAATTTAATTCATTGTCTTGTAACAAGCACAATATTTTAATATTTTAATAACGGGTTGGAGTTACTAGGTTCGCACGTGAGTTCTCCACGTACTCTACGACAAGAGAGAATGGGGAGACGACGACGAACGAGAGCTTTCACGATTTTCAAATTTCTTGGTGGGATTTAACCAGTGGGACGCCATGGTCGATGGTCTGATACCTACATTTGACTAGCCAAGGATATGGAGGTTTTTGGTAGTATTACTTTATCTTTTTTAGTTTTTTGCTGGCTAGGTTTTTTAGCAAACATTTTTCCTTCCCGGAGGATTTTTTGTGCAGGGAACTTCTAGTTTTAGAGGTTCATAGGTGGGTGGTGGTATTTATTATAGTTATTAAGTTTACTTTGTCGTTTCTTCCTTTCTAATCTTGGAAACTGTATCATTTCTTCCCGGAACTTGGAGCTCAACATTACTTGTTCTATGAGGATTTGAGAGTGGATCACATGTGTACTGACTCCTTAAATTTTGGTCAGTGTTTTATTTATTATCCTCCTTACCTTGGACTTTGGCTAGTTTATAGCCCTTGATCTTCGCGTTTTAGTATTAGTGCTCTCCAGGTGGAGCCCCGATGGCCCTTAATAGGTTGGCAAACATTAATGCAGAGGTTAGCAAGTTAATGAACGAGTTAGTCGAAGGACTATGGCATGAGGCATAAGTTAACCCAAACCTCACTTCTACGAGGGAGTATTCGGGGTTACATTCATTTGGCTTTTGGTCTAGTGTAGTGACACCTATATCTCATGCAAAGCGACTTAGCGGTGATTATGTTTTAGCACCCTCATTTGATACCTACTTACCTGCCCTGTCGGATTCATCTCAGTGGGGCCGAAACAGTCTTCGGGGAATAAACTACAGTTTGTCGATAGAGGTATTGAAACTACAGTTTCCTGAAGCAAGAGTCCTAGTCCTTCTATTGCTAGAAAGAGTCGCAAACAGTGGGATGCAAACAAGGTTATCAAAAGCATGGTCTTAGGCTCGGATATTGGATTTGAGGGCACTTGCAGGTTGGCGCTTTGCGGCTTAGTGGGGAGATTTGCATATGGTAACTTATGTGCATAAAAACTAACTGTTTGGTTGGAGCGTGTTTGGTCACCTATCTTAGGATATGTACTAGAAGTATACTATTTAACGAAAGGTTGGATGGGTTTCATGTGTAACACTCCAGAAGATGTAGCTTCACTGCTCGAAAAGAACTGGGTAAATGGAGCAAGTAGCCTTATGTTAAAGAGGTGGTGGGTTACTTTCGACCCGGTTACTGAATACTTCTCCTTTAAACATTTTTGGTTCTGCTTCCGGGATTACCCTTATATTTATGGAATGAAGGGGCGCTGGTGGCCATTGGAGATTCCCTTGGAAAGTTCATTATGATCGACAAGGAAAATCTCTCGGCGACATCTAGAAAGGTTGGTCAAGTCTTGGTTGAAATGGACGTGCACCTTGGGTTGCCGGAGACACTAGATATTGAGTGGAGAGGAAAACGCTTCCTTCAGAGAATTGACTACCTTGGTATTCTGTTCAGATGCAGTTACTGTAGAAGTACTTCACATTTGAGACGTGATTGTAAAGGTTTAGGTGTTGGAGATAGTGCACTGGAAGGTTCAGAGCTCTTATACAACACATCAGATTCCTCAATGGAAATGGGATTCTATGGTTACGAAGTTGTTCAACAGGACCGGGTCAATCCCAACTACTTGGAGAACTCGACCTTTGTAACTGGTAAGCTACAATCGCATTGCCCGATTTTTTTTAGTTCTCTATTTGTGTGGGAACAAGAAGTTATAAACTCATATATTTGGCTAAAGAGTGTAACTTCTAAATCTCTCTCGCCACCTTTAGCTGAAACAGGGGTTTCTGTTACTACTAGTCAATCTTCCATGTGCCGAGAACCCTTACCTACCTCAACGACTGTCTCCCTGAGGCTGGAGCCTTTGACTATCACTGATAGTCAGAAGTTGTCCTGTGTTTTGAAGACCCAACTGAGTCCATCTCTGGAACCCACCATTCCTTCTGAGTCCACTTGTAACCCGGGAACAAGTCAACCGATGATGGCTCCCCCTACATATCCACTTGGCTATAGAGAACTGGAAGATGAGGAGACCTCACTCTCAACTGTGCTTGATTCATTGATCCCTTTCATCCAAGATAATGATGCAAATGTACAACTACCAGTTTATCTTGGTAAATCAGTTATTAACCTTGTGGCTGGAAAAGGGGAGGCTAGCTACTTGGATTCCACTTTAGTAGAGGTCGGAAAGGAATTTGCTTGGTCTAGGGGACTGGGAATTGAACATTCACCGGTAAAGACCAGGAGTGCCCGAAAAAAATCTAATCTTGAGTCCTCCCTTGATACAGTATCACACACATCCACCGAAGGTGGGGCACTTAGATCGTTGAAGGCCCTTGCAAGGTCAAAGTAATGTTACTTCTCTCTCTCAATTTAAGGGGGACTGGAGGCACCCTAAAATTGGCCTCGGTTCAATGTGTTTTGGACAAAACCTGACCTAACATTGTTTTCTTTCAGGAGACTCTGGTACACTCTGATAAAGCCCGTAATTTCTTTCACACCCTTTGGCCAACCTGTCTCAGTTGTGCGGTGAATTCAGTTGGTACTTATGGCGGTTTAATGGTTTCTTGGGATCCAAATTACTTTGATCTGGTTCCTTTTCTTACTTATGGTGGGATCTTATTGACAGGCTTTTATTTAGAAAGCAAGAGACAGATTACACTTCTAATGTCTACGGGCCATGTGTGGAGCGCAAACTCTTCTGGGAACGGCTGGAAAATTCAGGCTTGTTGACCCTAAAAAACTTTATTCTAGCAGGGGATCTAAACTTGACACTATCATCAGGTGAAATATGGGGTAGAGCGTCCTCACTGGGGTCTCTGGCAAGTTATTTCAATAATTATTTTCATAATAACAAACTCATTGACATAGTTCCTGGAAAAGTCGTTCCTACTTGGCGAAATGGACGCTCAAGAGCAGATTTTATTGCTAAGAGACTGGACAGAACTTTCCTATCTGAAGATTTATTAGATACAGTTGGCATCTACAGAGCATGGATGGAATATCCCTTCATCTCTGACTATGCTCCGGTTTTGCTTCAACTGGATTTACCTCCTCTCTTTAAGGCTTTTCCGTTCAAATTCAACCCTCTATGGATTAAGGATCAAGGCTTCATATTGATGGTACCAAATTTGTGGAACGATCCAAAATATCTTAGTGAATCTGGTAAATAGAAAAGGCTTGTTTGGAAACTAAAAGATCTAAAAGCTAACACGGAAATCTGGTAAAAGGACCGAAAGATCTGTAAAAATTCTAGACTCTGTTGTCTGGAGAGAGAGATATCCTTTAGGCTTCAAAACCCGGCGGATGGTACTCGTAATACTATTTTTGATACTTCATTAAAGGATCTAGAACAAGAAAGAAATATTTTACTTAATGAAATAGAGGAACAATGGCGCCAGAGAAGTCACACTATCTAGATACACAATGGAGACCAAAACACTAAATTTTTTCATAAATTCACGAATTTCAGGAGAAACAACAAGTATGTATGGGAGATACAAGATGAAGCAGGAAATTTACATTGTGGTCAGGAAAATATTTAAAAAGTTGCTTTAAAACACTTTAAAGATTTTTACAAAGAACAATTGGTTCCTTTTACCAGTGACCAAGTCAGAGTGGTTGCTTTGTTTTCTAATATGTTAAATGACATAGAGGTCGAGGCTTTATATAAACCTCTTGAAAAGGAGAAATTGAAGAAGGTATTATCAAAATTCAAAGTGGATAAGAGTTCGGGCCCGGATGGCTGGACAGTTGAGTTTTTTAGTCATCTCTTTGATCTCGTAGGTGAGGATCTCCTTGAAATGGTTGAAGAGTCTAGATTAAAAGGTTTTATCTCAGGGGCATTAAACTCGACTTTTATTACTTTGATTCCCAAAGTAAACAAGCCTCATAATTTTGATGAATATAGACCGATATCACCATGTAACCTTAGCTATAAAATTATTTCCAAGATTATAGCTGATCGGATTAAACCGATTCTGTCTAGATTGCTTTTAGAGGAGTAGTTAGGTTTTCTTCAAGGGAGACAGATTTAGGATTCCATCGGTATAGTTCATGAGTGCATTCACAGTATACAAAAGAAGAAACCAAAGTCCTTAGTTTTAAAATTGGATCTACAGAAAGCATATGATTGCATTAACTGGGACTTGTTGCGCATGCTACTTCTCCAAATTGGTATGGGCCTAGACATGACAAACTGGATAATGAGTTGTGTGGTATCCACTTCATTCTCAGTTTTGATTAATGGAGAGGCCACTAAGTTATTTAAAAGTGACAGGCTATTAAGGCAAGGTTGCCCCTTATCCCCTCTACTCTTCATTTTGGTTATGAAAGGACTGAGTCTCTTATTAAAAGATAGTCAAAGAGAAGGTAAGTTGACTGGTATTAAAGTGTACAGGACAATAAAAATTCTACACATACTGTTTGTTGACGATGTGATCATAATGACAAATGCTACAATGTAGGAGTGGTGGGAGATTGATAAGGTGTTAAATTTTTTCTGTCTGACCTCAGGCTTAAAAATTAATGGAACAAAGTCTACATTCCATCAAGATGGACTGACGGAACATGATCTAAGGCCCCTCAAAGCACTTATTCCTTTTAGATTCTCAGAGCTAGATTCGGGTTTTAATTACCTCAGATATTTTCTTAAATCGGGGATGGAGCACATCGAAGATTGGCGCTGGTTAATAAAAAAGATGGAAAAAAGGATTAACAACTGGTGTTATAGATGGTTGTCCTTAGGAGGACGTTTCACCCTTTTGAAAGTTGTACTAGAAAGTCAACCTATCTACTGGATGTCTCTAGCTACTGTCCCATGTTCGGTCTTGAATACTCTGAGGAAATTGATGTATAATTTTCTTTGAAAAGAAAGTGTGATTCTAATCAAATGCATTTGTGTAGGCCCTCAAGGCTATAGGGAATGCTTTGGGACACTTCATTACACTGGATCCTTCGTCTCTTACTAGTCCTTTAAGGAAGATTGGGAGAGTCCTAGTAGAGATAGATATACACGAAGAACTTCTTGAAGTCCTTGACATAGACTGGCGTGGATGACACTACAAAAAAAAACTAGACTACCAGGGGATTCCCTTCAGATGCTACTGGTGTCATTGCACAGGACACCTCCGGAGAGACTGCAAAGGGAAACCATTGGAGGACTTATCGAAAGACACACTACTGCATGAAGATCCACCAGAATACATGATGGAAGTAGATTCTCAAACTACTGTACACACTCATAATCCACCTAGCACAGACCCACCACTAGAGACACTGGACACACTATCGGGTAAGCTACATCACTTTTGTCCATCTCTATGCTCTTCTTTAACCTTGTGGGAAAAACAAACATTGGATACCCCATATTACTTGCCCAGTCCTCACTCCCGTGTAACTTTGCCTAAGAGAGGAGGCACTGACCCGTTTCCTCTTCACAAGCCCACCCTCCCCTTCATTAGGGAAGTGACAACCTCTACAGGACCGGGCAATATTGTCCCTCACACCCTCCCTACCTCCTTTCCCCCCAGCTCTATAGGAGATCCAATCTCCCTTCCCCCTAGCTCTGCCTCATTGCCCATATTTGCTCCTATTGCATCAAGGCCGGTCTCTTCCCCTCTCTCCATCTCTGTCTCCCCTCTACCTATTAACCATCCTCTCGATGCTCCACCTCGCTCTATTTCACCCTTCACCTCTCCACAAACCGAGACTCCCGAAACTACCTTTTTGTCTAGTTTTAGGGAACCAGAACAAAAGACATCCGAACTCAGACAGATTCTTGACTCCTTGGTTTCCAATGGCCGGGAGATCCAAGAAACTTCGCGCCTCCCCACTTACTTGGGAAAGAGAATTCTTGAGCCCTTGGGCATTTTAGAGGCCTCTAGCTCAAAGAACAAGCTGGTTGGAGGCAAGAAAAGCTTTGCTTGGTTGAGGGGCCTAGCACTAGAAATCTCACCGATCAAAACTAGAAGCAGCCAAAAAAATCTCACATAGTTTATTGAACAAACCTCTGAGATATCTTCTTCTTCTACAGACATTGGGCCTCTTAGAGCAATGAAATCCCTTGCGAGGGCCAAGTAATGTTACTCCTCTCTCTGAATATTAGAGGGATTGGAGGCACCCTCAAAGCTGCCTATTTCCATCGACTGATGGAACAAACGAGACCCGATATTGTTTTCCTACAAGAAACTCTGGCACTAGCCCAGAAAGTCAGGGACTTCTTATTTTGTTTTCGCCCCTCATGGGCCATTTGTTCAGTAAACACTGTAGGCACCTATGGAGGCCTCCTTCTAGCTTGGGATTCAAATTCACTTCATCTGTCCCCCTCTCTCTCAGTGGGAGGCATTTTATTAACAGGTTTCAGCCTAGCAGACAAGAAGGAACTTACTTTACTTAATGTCTATGGCCCTTGCTCACCCAGGAAGTCTTTCTGGACTAAAGTTAAAAATAGTGGTATCCTGTCTGCCAATAATTTAACACTGGCTGGTGACTTTAACATCATATTTGACTCAGATGAGGCTTGGGGAGCGACTCCTTCCGGTTTCATTAATGTTTTCTTCAAAGATCTGTTCGTGTCCAAAAATCTAATAGATATCAAAACTCCCAAGCTCGTGCCCACTTGGCGTAATGGGCGCACAGGACACAACACGATTTACAGGAGGCTTGATAGAATATTTGATCCGTCAGGATTTTTCGAATGACTTATGGTTGAGTTTTTAATTTGCATGAATTAATTGACCATTGGGAAACTTAACGAAAGAACGAGAAAAGAAAAGGAATTATACATCCATTTACATATATGCAGATCTGAAATGCAATGAAAAACAACAAACCATAATACGCAGGTTGATAACGGAGTTCGACACAACTTTGCCTACGTCTCCGGGCCTTTTCTCTGTGGGGGAGGCTTCTTTATTTATGTTCGAAAGCTCAATAATACATCATTACAATGCCGAATGGCTTCAAGACTGATTTGGTCATGTTCGCCCAGATCCCTAGAACCATGCACAAAAAACGACACGTGAAACGGACGTTCGGAGCTCTCAGAAATGGTCCGACAGCATCTCCTCCTCAATGGCTGCTCTGCCTCAAACTGGCTTTGACTTGGCTTCTCCTCAGCATTTCTGCTCTGAATGCTCTCCAAAAGCTGTCCCCATGGCCTCAAAATGGCCTTGGTTAAATAGTTGGGAAGTTTGTTATCCATCTCCAACTTCCTCCACGAATTTAGGCTCTAAAAATGCCCAATAACTCCCAAAAATGAGTTAATTACATTAAAAATAGGCTTAATGAATAGTTAAAACCCAAAATATGGTTATAACCCACTTTAAAACTATATATTATAGTTATATAGGCGCTAGCCCCTTTTGGCCTAACGTGCGCCCCTCTTGGCAAGGTCCTATCGGGCCATATGACCACGCTCTATGTTAAAAAAGGGCCAAACGGCCAACCGCTCCAACTGCACATTTGTTTGGGTCATATGAGTTGGCACATATAATCACGGGCTTATCCGTGTTCAAACCAAAACAAAACGTGCGCAAAAAGGTTACAATGGGTGGTCACATATTTAAATGGCGCGCGACCAAGGGCTGGGGCTAAGCCCCGGCCCGGTCGCGGCCCAAACCAAACACTAACCAATTTTAAATATTTTACGCGCGGAAATGTTAACAAGAACCACCATGTGGCCTATTGGCCGACGGACTTTACCAAAGCGCTGTGCCACCGGGAGGTCGTGAGTTCGAATCCGGTCCGACACAAAATTTTTGATAATCAAACCAATTAGACAAATACCGGGGTTCCACGTGGAAGCTGCTGATTGGGCCACGTGGCACCCAACCATTCGCCAACAAAACAGCCACGTGTCGACATCTGATTCGACGAAGTCAACCAACCAGATCATGCCACTTGTCAACCGCTAATTGGCCCACGTCATTGCCACGCGTCGTTGCCGTACACTCTGTCACCTGCCATGTCATCCACTGTACATCTTCCCAGTCAGCCTGACACGTCAGCTGTTGACGTCACCTGTGCCACGTGTCACCCTTCCAGTGGTGACACGTGTCACTTCAGGATTGGTCCAACCGTACGCTAAAAGTGCCAAATCTTCCTGACACGTGTCAGCACCTGGAGCCGCCACGTGTCCTGTACGGACCCGCCACGTGTCCTGTACGTACCTGCCACGTGTCCTGTATGGACTGACATGTGTCCTGTACGGACTGTATGGACTGTACGGACAGGTACAGTCATCATCCAAAAATTTTGCCTGTTTGGCTTGGCGGACAGAATGCGATATCTTCTCCATACGGACTCCGTTTGACAAAGTAAATATACCACCGGAATCAGGAAGACGAGACGGACGCAATGGCACAGGTTTCGTCGGATTCCGAGGACTTTCATTTTTGAGCATTTTTCATGCCCTGTCAGGCTTCTGAATCCGATTTCGGATCACACCTCCCCACAATAAGACCTTTTGGTCCCCAAAAGGTTACTGACCAGTCAACAAGCTCGGGATAGGCCACCCGGCTTGCTCTC
>ML807054.1:0-11521 GCA_009831015.1 Picea engelmannii | reverse complement strand
ATACAGCCATTTACATATATGCAGATCTGAAATGCAATGAAAAACAACAAACCATAATACGCAGGTTGATAACGGAGTTCGACACAACTTTGCCTACGTCTCCGGGCCTTTTCTCTGTGGGGGAGGCTTCTTTATTTCTGTTCTAAAGCTAAATAATACATCATTACAATGCCGAATGGCTTCAAGACTGATTTGGTCATGTTCGCCCAGATCTCTAGAACCATGCACAAAAAACGACACGCGAAACGGACGTCCGGAGCTCTCAGAAATGGTCCGACAGCATCTCCTCCTCAATGGCTGCTCTGCCTCAAACTGGATTTGACTTGGCTTCTCCTCAGCATCTCTGCTCTGAATTCTCTCCAAAAGCTGTCCCCATGGCCTCAAAATGGCCTTGGTTAAATAGTTGGGAATTTGGTTATCCATCTCCAACTTCCTCCACGAATTTAGGCTCTAAAAATGCCCAATAACTCCCAAAAATGAGTTAATTACATTAAAAATAGGCTTAATGAATAGTTAAAACCCAAAATATGGTTATAACCCACTTTAAAACTATATATTATAGTTATATAGGTGCTAGCCCCTTTTGGCCTAACGCACGCCCCTCTTGGCAAGGTCCTATCGGGCCATATGACCACGCTCTATGTTAAAAAAGGGCCAAACGACCAACCGCTCCAATCGCACATTTGTTTGGGTCATATGAGTTGGCACATATAACCACGGGCTTATCCGTGTTCAAACCAAAACGAAACGCGCGCAAAAAGGTTACAATGGGTGGTCACATATTTAAATGGAGCGCGACCAAGGGCTGGGGCTAAGCCCCGACCCGGTCGCGGCCCAAACCAAACACTAACCAATTTTAAATATTTTACGCGCGGAAATGTTAACAAGAACCACCATGTGGCCTATTGGCTGACGGACTTTACCAAAGCGCTGTGCCACCGGGAGGTCGTGAGTTTGAATCCGGTCCGACACAAAAATTTTGATAATCAAACCAATTAGACAAATACCGGGGTGCCACATGGCAGTCGCTTATTGGGCCACGTGGCACCCAACCATTCGCCAACAAAACTGCCACGTGTCGACATCTGATTCGACGAAGTCAACCAACCAGATCATGCCACTTGTCGGCCGCTAATTGGCCCACGTCACTGCAACGCGTCGCTGCCGTACGCTCTGTCACCTGCCACGTCATCTGTCGTACATCTACCCAGTCAGCCTGACACGTCAGCTGCTGACGTCACCTGTGCCATGTGTCACCCTTCCAGTGGTGACACGTGTCACTTCAGGATTGGTCCAACCGTACGCTAAAAGTGCCAAATCTGCCTGACACGTGTCAGCACCTGGAGCCACCACGTGTCCTGTATGGACCCGCCACGTGTCCTGTACGGACCTTCCACGTGTCCTGTACGGACTGACACGTGTCCTGTACGGACTGTACAGACTGTACGAACAGGTACAGTCAACATCTAAAAATTTTGCCTGTTTGGCTTGGCGGAAAGAATGCGATATCTTCTCCATACAGACTCCGTTTGACAAAGTAAATATACCACCGGAATCAGGAAGATGAGACAGACGCAATGGAACAAGTTTCGTCGGATTCTGAGCACTTTCATTTTTGAGCATTTTTCATGCCCTGTCAGGCTTCTGAATCCGATTTCGGATCAATATTGGTATCAAAAGATTTACTTTCTCATTTTGGACACTACATAAGTTGGGTTGAATCTCCGTACTTTTCTGACCATGCCCCCATTTGTTTTCAATTAGACGTTCCAACAAAGCACAAAAACTGTCCTTTTAAGTTCAATGGGAACTGGATCGAAGATAAAGACTTTGTGGACTTAGTTAAAAAACTTGGAATGACACCAAATTCTCTTCAGAACTCAGTGCGCAAAAGAAATTACTGTGGAAACTTCAAGATTTGAAATAACACACCAAGACTTGGCTCAAAGACAAAACCAAAAAGGACAACGATAGGCTGGTAACTATAGAAACTGAAATCAATTGGCTCACTACCAAAATCTTGGGGGAACCAAATTCACAAATTTTTGAAACCAGATTGAGACCGCTGGAACTGGAGAGAAATTCTTTACTTCGCCAAGAGGAAGAAAAGTGGAGATTACGTAGCAGAGCTCTTTGGCTGACTAGCGGCGACTGAAACACAAAATATTTTCATAATGTAGCCTCCAGAAACAGAAATAAAAACTACATTTGGGACATCAAAGGTGAAAAGGACTGTTTAATTAAGGACCAGACTTTATTAAAGAAAGAAGCAGTCTACTATTACAAAGAATTTTACAAAGCTTCTACCAACCCGAATACTTTTGAACAGTGTAAACTAACAGATCTCTTCCCACAGATGGTCAGTGAGGAGGATTCTCGTTCACTTTACCGTCCTGTTACTATTGAAGAACTGAAGTCAGTTTTATTCCATTTCAAAAAAGAAAAGAGCCCGGGTCCAGATGGATGGACTGCGTAATTCTTCATCTTTTTCTTTGACTTGGTTGGGGAGGATCTTTTAGCTTTCGTTGAAGATTCTAGAAGACTAGGAATAATCATTGGAGGTATAAATGCTACTTTTCTAACCTTGATACCAAAGGCGAATAAACCTACATCCTTTGACGACTTCTGACCCATCTCACTTTGCAACTTGTGCTATAAGATTATTTCTAAACTCATAGGAAACCGTTTGATCACTATTCTATCTGAAAAGATTTCTACTGAACAACTAGGCTTTCTGAAAGGAAGACGCATCTAGGATGCCATAGGCATAGCCAATGAGTTCCTACACAACATCAAAAAATACAAACTGAAATCTCTTGTGCTAAAATTGGATCTAAAAAAAGCTTCTGACTGTATTGACTGGGACTTCCTCAGACTAATCCTGCATAAAATTGGTTTGGAGCCTCAGATGACAAAGTGGATACTGACTTGTGTCACCTCTTCTTCTTTTCCTTTATCCCCACTACTTTTCGTTCTGGCGATGGAAGTACTCAACCTATTATTAAAACAAAATTTTGTTGATGGCCACCTATCGGGGATTAAGGTTTCAAGACTGTCCAGAATCTTGCATCTAATATTTGTGGATGATGTTCTCATCTTATTCAAGGCGAGCCTCTCTGAATGGAAAGTAATAAATACACTTATCACTCATTTCTGTAATGCTTCGGGACTAACTGTCAATCCTCAGAAATCGACAATTCATCATGAAGGGATCTCGGAGACTGAGTTGTCTTCCTAAATTTTTTTTCTTCCATACACCTTCAACAATCTCTCTTCGGGTTTCTGGTATCTTGGCTACATTTTGAAGACAGGGACACAACGTGCTGCAGATTGGAATTGGCTGGTGATAAGGATGGAAAAAAAATTAAACCTTTGGACCAATAGATGGTTGTCATTGGGAGGGTGTTTCATACTATTAAAGTCGGTTCTGGAAGGACAAAATTTTTACTGGATGTCCCTAGAAACTCTGACTTGCTTGATCTTAAATAAACTCAGAATTTAAGATCAAGGTATAAATGCTACTTTTCTAACCCTGATACCAAAGGCGAATAAACCTGCATCCTTTGACGACTTCCGACCCATCTCACTTTGCAACTTGTGCTATAATTATTTCTAAACTCATAGCAAACCGTCTGAACACTATTCTATCTGAAAAAATTTCTACTGAACAACTAGGCTTTCTGAAAGGAAGACGCATCTAGGATGCCATAGGCACAACCCATGAGTTCCTACACAACATAAAAAAATACAAACTAAAAGATCTTGTGCTAAAATTGGATCTAAAAAAAGCTTATGACTGTATTGACTAGGATTTCCTCAGACCAATCCTGCATAAAATTGGTTTGGAGTCTCAGATGACAAAGTGGATACTAACTTGTGTCACCTCTTCTTCTTTTGCGGTGCTCATCAATGTGGAGGCTTTAGATTTTTTCAGAAGTGGAAGGGGAGTCAGACAGGGTTGTCCTTTATCCCCACTACTTTTCATTCTCGCGATGGAAGGACTCAGCCTATTATTAAAACAAAATTTTTCCGATGGCCACCTATCGGGGATTAAGGTTTCAAGACTATCCATAATCTTGCATCTAATATTTGCGGATGATGTTCTCATCTTATCCAAGGCGAGTCTCTCTGAATGGCAAGTAATAAATACACTTATCACTCGTTTCTGTAATGCTTTGGGACTGACTGTCAGAAATCGACAATTCATCATGAAGGGATCTCGGAGACTGAATTGTCTTCCTAATTTTTTTTTCTTCCATAAACCTTCAACAAACTCTCTTCGGGTTTCTGGTATCTTGGCTACATTTTGAAGACAGGGACACAACGTGCTGCAGATTGGAATTGGCTAGTGATAAGGATGGAAAAAAAATTAAACCTTTGGACCAATAGATGGTTGTAATTGGGAGGGCATTTTATATTATTAAAGTCGGTTCTGGAAGGACAAAATTTTTACTGGATGTCCCTAGAAACTCTACCTTGCTTGATCTTAAATAAACTCAGAATTTTAATGTTTCATTTCCTTTGGACAGGCCACCAGGAAGCACATCAGTATCACCTATGTAAATGGGAGATCCTCTCCAGACCCAAAAAACAAGGAGGATGGGGTCTTCGTAAGATTCCTTTGTTTAACCTGGAGTTGATCGTGAAAAATCTGTGGAGAGTTCTAATGCATCACAGTATCTGGCAACAAGTTATTTTTGAAAAATACTTACACAACTCTTCGATCATTAACTGGATCAGACACCACTCTCACAAACAAGTTTCAGCCTCAAAATTCTAGACTAGTCTGAGGCGCTCTTTACCAATCATCAACCACTGGGATAGCTGGCGACCAGGTTCTGGATCTCAAGTGAAAGTGGGCCGTGATTTCATTTTAGACTTAGGAAACATAGCACAACTATTTGAGGAACTTCTAACTGTTTTAAAGCACAGGGATATTACCACATTGACACAAGCATCCACGGGTTTGAATAATCTAACCCACACCGAAAACTGGAAGAGTCATGGAGACCTGGGAATTGTGGGAGAGCTAGCAGTCGAATGGAATAATTACATGACCAGACTTGGTTAGGTCGAAATTACGCTCAACCAAGAAAAAAAAGATAAAATACTTTGGAATGGAGGTGACTTGTCAGGTGAAATCATAGTCAACAATTGCTATAAGGCACTCATATAATTACTCTCCCTACCAAACCTCTTTGGCTGGAAACTAAATATTTGGAAGTGGAACCTTCAAATACAAATTATTCTCTTCTTCAGATTGGCAGCGGATCAATGCATACTTACTTGGGATACATTATTAAAAAAGGGATGGGTGGGTCCCAGTGTTTGCTACCTTTGCAAAGAAGCTGCTAAAGACAGTGCACATTTCTTCATACATTGCCAACTCACAAAAGCGACTTGGAACTTGTGTACCAAATCTCTGAATTTAAATCTGGAATGGAAGGGGCAGAATTTAAATGAATGCATGGTGAATTGGATACAAAACCCAGCCGCACCCAAAAAACTACTAGTTCTTATTTGTTGGTTTTTGTGGAAGGAGCACAACAAAGCCTTATTTGAAGGTAAAATTCCCTCTTCCAACACAGTTACACACAGAACCTTAAGTTTGCTCTCCTACACCCAAACATATTTTAGACCGACTGTTCTAAGATTGAGTCTGATTTTTCCTATTCATGGACATTCACTGAATTTATTCGACGATGCCTCTATTAACGGGGGAACAACCTGTGGTGCTGGGGGAATCCTGAAAACTCTCAATTCTCCGGAGGTGAGATGGCTCTTCAATTGTGGAGATGGCTCCAACACGAAGGCCGAATTAATTAGAGCATGGGCATCTTTAATAATGGCTAATGTATTGCACCTACAACACCTCCACATATTGGGGAACTCCAAGATCATTATCAAGTGGGTTCAACGTAAAAACAAACTCCATACTACTAAAATTGAAGGTTGGAAACGCAGAGTTCGAGACTTACAGAAAAACTTCCAAGGAACCTACTACCAACATATTTACAGGGAATCAAACAAAGAAGCTGACAGAATTTACAAAAGAGCCCTCGAAGCACCGAAGGGCATTTTGTTCTTCTTCTCTTGGATCAATGGAATCGAAGGCCCCCAACAAAACATCAATCTCTTCTAAAAAAAGAAAAAAAAAGAAAAAAAAAGAAAAAAAGAAAAAAAAGGGGTGGTCAAATCTTTGCTGGAATAATATCTTCTTGATTAACATTTCTGTTTAGAAATCTTCCCCTGGATTTTGGAACAATTACAGGTCTACATATACACTTCTTGTTCAGGGCCATTACTTCCATTTGCTTGTAAAGACATAGAGTTAATTATGTGTTGACAATACCTTGGTCTCATTGTCTTCGAGACCTTTTCTTTGCTGATGTAAAAAAGTTTATATATCAATATAACCTTGAGCCATTTTTCTACTGAAAATAAAATAAAATTGGGAGCAGATTACTCTTCCAAAGGTATTTGGGGGTGGGGAATATGCAACATCTTTGATTTTAGTAAATATTTGGCTGCAAACACCCTTTGGAGAGTATTAATGGGGCACATAGTTATACTGGACAAGTATCTCCCACATACGACTATGATAAATTGGCTTAAATCTCCTTCCTTCCATCATAATGCGTCATCTAAAATTTGGAGCGGATTATTAAAAGTTGTTCACTTAATTACACATGGGTTAAGTTGGATTCCAGGGACACGTCAACTCATCGCTGTGGGTAAAGATTGGATCATGGGGTTGGGAAATAACTCTTTCCTCTCTAGTAATATTCTGTCTGCATTAAAACAAAAGAATATTATTACACTTGCACAGGTCATGAAACATTCATATGATCAGTTTATATCCTGCTACTGGCTGAGTAGTAGTGATTTGGGATTTTCGGGAGAAATTGCGAATGAATGGGAACATTTCAGGCGAGCACTTATTGATTCCGGAGCTATCATCTAAGATTCTGAAGATAAATTAATGTGGATAGGAGGAGATAAATCTGGATCTCCTTCTGTAAAAATTTTCTACTAGAGCATAATTTCAACTAAAAGTTTGACAATAGTGGAGACTTGGAGACAACCCATCTGGAAGTGGAAAATCCAATTAAAGATTAAATTGTTCATCTGGTTGGCAATGGAAGGAAACATTCTTACTTGGGGCTCTCTGCAGAAAAGGGGATGGGAAGGTCTAGGTCGTTGTCCACTCTGTAAACAAGATTCATAAAGTATTATTCATCTTTTTAAGTGTTGTCCATTTGTCACATCCGTTTGGAATATCCTAACCAAAGAATTAAACTTAAAAAGGTGTTGGTTTGGGAACACCCTGTCGGATTGCATTAAAAACTAGTATGAGGAAAAGACAGTCCCTACTCAGATAACAACTCTTATTTGTTGGTTCATTTGGAATGAACGTAACAAAGCAATTTTTGAAGAGTCCATCACTTCAATTCATGCAGTGATACATAAGACATTGGCATTACAAAATAGAACCAATACACTTCCGAAGGATAGATTCCCGAGAGATATATTGATCATTCATCTAAAGGATTCTGCAATAGTATGTTTCGACGATGCAACACAAAGAGATGGCAGATTGTGTGGTGCATGTGGTGTTATAAAAACTTTGGATGATACAATCATAAGATGGACCTTTAATTGTGGCAGAGGAACCAATACAAGAGAAGAACTCTTGGGAGCATGGGCCACTCTCATGCTAGCAAATCACTTGTCATTACATCACATCCATGTGTTGGGTGATTCCAAAGTGGTTATTGATTGGCTATTAAACAAAGGAAGACTTCAGGTGTGTACTGTGGAAGGATGGAAAGCTAGAATCAAAGTTCTTATAAAGAATTTTCAGTATATTATCTTTCAACACATCTACAAAAGCTTTAATACTGAAGAAGACTCGCTATCAAAGCAAGCCTTTGAAGAACCAAAGGGCACTATATCCTATCATCATTGGTCTAATGGTGCAGAAGGTCCTAGGAGACATATTAGAATCCATTAGACATTATATGTGTGGAACTGTTTTCTTTTTCGGCATATAAGTTTTTGTATGTTTTTGTATTAAGGGAGAAATAGTTTTTGTATGTTGATGACTAGCTAGAGACATCAATATTTGAACTAGACCTTTTCTGTGAACTATAGTACTTTGTCATTTTGAGACATTTAGCATGGATCTGAAATGGGCAGTATGCTATGTATTGGATCCTCGAATATGAGAAGAAAGATGTACAAAAATTATATGACTAATATAATTGAGCCAATTTTCTCCTCGAAAAAGTTTGCATGTACACTAAAAAATTCTTTTTTAATTCCAATGTTTAGCGTAGGCCTTTGATTTAAAAATTGAAGTCGAATTTTGAATTTACCAATTATCTTGCAAGTGATTGGTTGCATGGTTGTTGACATTTGTCTCTGGTAATGGTGCAAAGTGGGAGTGGGAGATGGAAGTGGGCGGTCATCATCCTCATTAACAATCAACCATATAGGTATATAATGGAATTGGCTATGGTATGTGCAAGCACCTGTTATTTTCTCTAAGAGTGGGATGTTTCTCGATGCATTTTGCAGTGTGTCTGAGTTTAGAGTGTTTTTATTTGGCATTTTATTTATGTTTGATGTGGGAACTTTGTGTATAGGATGGTGGAGTGTTTTTAGTTTAGTTTCTATGTATCGTCTCATTGTGTTATTATTTATTGGTGTTTCTTAGTTGCATTTAACATTTTAGTGTGGGTGCTTTGTGCATTGGATGATTGAGGGTTTATGGTGTGTTGGATGGTCAAGTATTTCTAGTCGCATTTTGTTCAGTTTTGATCACATTTTTGTTACTGTCTATTGGGTTATTATGCTCTAGAGGTTAAGGGGGTGGCATGGTGCTAGTTGTGCATTTGGCGTGGACGCTTTGTGCATTGGATGGTTGAGGGTTTCTGGTTTTTCCTGTTCTAGAGCTCGAGAGGCTTGGTAAGGCATTGGTTGTAGCGTGACTTGGATTTTGGTTCTAGTCTGCTTTGGTAATCATTTGTGTGGGTTGCAAGCTTGTTGGACCTGGTACACGGGAAATATGGCGGTTGGATTTCTTCTATGATAAGCTTATATACTTGTTTGGTTGGCATATTCTTCTTATTACATGATAGTTTGACCAATTGAACACTGTATATCAATGTATTTTTTTGGATTTTCTCTTTCTACTGGGAACCTTGTCTTCGAGGTGTCTTGTTTCAACTGGGTTGTTGTGTGTGTTTACTAAAAATATAGAGTAGAGACTTATTAGAATTGCAGGAAGATCTGTTAAGTCCAACATAAGCCTTGTTCACCAAAACTTGATCATAACTCCATGGTTACCATTTTTATTCTTGAATGCTTGTTTGGTTGGAATGTTGGTCTTATTGCATTTTAAGTCACCACATTTGACAAATTTATGATTGTTAAGTTTGAAATTTTCCAATTTTGAAGCCCATGCAACCAAATTTGTCAAATAAATTCTAGAGTCCATGTTCATATGGATTTCAGGGCTTGAGGGTTCCTTGTTCACATTGACTTCAAGGTTGAGTGTTGGTTAGGTTCCCTATTCACCTTGTATTGAATTCTCTCGAGTACATGGCTCATGTTGGCTAACAAACCATTGTTGTTCAACTTCAAAATCTTTGAGGTCCGTGACTATTCAAAGTCCCATGTTCATGTCGTTCAAAAGCTCGTGATTGAAAAGAAGATTAAAGCCCACAACTATTCAAAATGATGGAAAATTACCACAAACTACATTGAAAACTTTTAAGCGATTGTCCATATGTCATTTTTTTGGTTTTTGGGAAGTTAGGCCTATATCATGGGTGGTTTTTTTTACATAATTTATTTCTCTTTTTCAATAATTTGGATCAAGTAGCTTGCCTAGTTTGACTACTTCCTTCCAACTAGTGTAGACATTGGAAATTATGTTGAATGCCTTTGGTTACTTTGCTATCATACCATATTCTCATGTTCTGATAATATGCTTCTTTGATGCTCATTTCATGTAGTGACTTGCTTTGAAGGGGTTTAGACATGACTTTGTACCCCGAGGCATGGTTGATTTGCTATGTTGAAAGATTGGACATGAGTTATTTTTCTTGATAGTTTTGTTGATGTGTATTAAGGTAATATCATATGCATAAGACCTAGGGTATTACATATTTGCAAGACCATATGGCATATTCAATGCCTAATTCTTTCAATGCTTTCAAAGTAGCTAAAATAGTCATAACTTCCTATTTGTTACTAATTCGTACTAGAATTCAATCTCTATAAGCATGGTCTTAATTCAAATTCAAGTGCAAAATGTCTAATATGTTTGATGATTCTCTTATATAGCCATGTTTAGAAGCTACTAACAATTGTGAGGCTACTAATTTATTACATAATGAGAATATTTCTTGAGGACCAATGCACTTTCATTTATGCTCATGAGCCCACTTTTATTTTTTCGGTCTTTCAATGACTCAACTAAAACAATTTTGTCTTTTATTACTAATAAGTTCCCTCGTTTCTTCTTTTACATATATGGTGCATGATACACAATTCAATAGTTGACTAAGTGCCAATATTAGCAAAGGATTTGTTTGTTCGAAATCTTGATATTCCTTTTGTCAAGCACAACTTTAATGTCGAATATGTTTGATGATATTGATGTATAGTCATGTTTATAGGTTGCTAATAGTTGGGAGGCTACAAATCTATTATAGAACGAGACCATTTCTTGAGGGCATGTGCACTTTCATTTATGTTGATGAGCCAACTTTTTTTTGGGTCTTTTAATGACTCGACTAAAACAAATTGGTCTTTTATTACTAGCAAGCCACACTAAAATCCTAGGAAATTATGTTCCATCTAGACTTATTATGTGAATAAAAAACGAGAAGTAATACATATTTAAATTTCTTAAAAATCAATTTCCATGATATTCATTTCAATAATTTTTTTTATCTGGAACCTATTTGAATGAAATTCCTTATTAAAGTTACACTCAACATGATTTGAATCTTAGCTTCTCTTCCATCATAAAACAATAATGTTAGTAACATAACACATATATTTCTTGTAAAACAATACACATTTCTTGTTTAAGAGTCGTGTAGTCACTTTTACTCCATTTACTATATAACAAGAGTCATATAGCCAGAATATTGTTGCAGCTTTTAGTTTAAGTAGATAAAAGGGAAATAACAATGTCCCTAAAATCAATTATTGAATATGTGAGAATTGTGTTGCTTGGAATGCCATAATTCTCCTTCACTAGTACATCCATGTTTTCCTATAGCCATCATTAACCAATAGTTACTTAATGTCTTTTTTCTTGTGGGGATTTCCTTTGTTTTTATCTCAAAACAGGGTTGTTGTCTTCGAGATCTTGTCTTTCAACTATATTGTTGCATGTGTCTACTAAAAATTATAGATGCTAGAGTTAGCAAACATGCAAGTTGAAGTGTTTAGCTAGGAGAAACTCATCACTGTGGAGTGATGATTGTTGAGTGCTTCTAAA
>ML807053.1:216024-227709 GCA_009831015.1 Picea engelmannii | reverse complement strand
ATAAGAATTCTAAAGAAGAAGAAATCATTTGTGAAGAAGATTCAGATGAAAAAACCAACCTTGATTCCTTTTGGGGATACAAAGACAATGCAGAGAGTGAACAAGAAGATGAGAATCTTGAAAAGTTGAAGCATGTTGAAACTTAAAATAGCAATCTTAGAAACACAAACATAAGACTAAAAGGTGAATTGACTAGTTGTGAAGAAGAGAATTACAAGCTTGAAAATACCATTAATAGCTTGAAGGAACAATTAGAATATTATGAGAAATTGAACGCATAATTGGATCACACAAAAGGGGAGCTACTATTGACAACAAAAAAGTTGAAGAAGTTCGAAAAAAGCACTGAAAAATTAGATGAGATCCTTAGCAGTCAAAGATCTCCAAATGACAAGACATGACTAGGATACAATGACAGTTTGAAGACAACAAAACAAGAGAAGGAAGTTGAAAATGATGAAACCAACACTCCAGAACAAGTTGAACAACAAGATAGAAAACTAGAATTCATAAGGAATGAGACATCAAGAAGATCCTCTCTCATCAGGTATGAAAGCAATCATTATGAAAGAAACTACAGAAGAATAGATCATGAACCTAGATGGACCACACCACAAAGAAGATCACTTACGCCCAGGTATCAAAATTTATTTCTTGGACATTTTTATACTTGTGGAAATTTTGGACACAAGGCAATCAATTGTAGAATCAATGAAAGGAATAACTATGCAAGCTACATGAATGGTGAAAATAGGAGATATGAAAATGTTCATAGACCTTTCAATAGAAATTATAATCCATTTGACTCATTAATGGATCAAAATATTGTATGTTACAAGTGCAATAATCTTGGTCACAAAGCACAAGATTGTAGAGAAATGAAGGAAGATAATCATATGCCAAATGTCTGCATACCAATTATAGCATAGAAAAGGAAAGAAATTCCACACAATGAAAATTGTCGAATAACATTAGTCGCTAAAGAATGCAAAGAAGAAGATGAATGGTTCATAGACAGTGGGTTCTCATCTCATATGATTGGAGATCAAAGCAAATTTGTCAGCTTGAAGAAAAAGGGTGGAAATGTTGCATTTGGAGATGACTCATCTACCAAAATACTTGGAAAAGGAACTGTAAAGCTTGGAAGTGAAAATGTAAAATTAGGAAAAGTCCTATTGGTTGAATATTTGAAGCATAATCTCCTCAATGTAAACAAAATATGTGATCGAGGATACACTCTTACGTTTGACTCTCGAAAATGTAAAATCAGAGAAAATAACTCAGGAAGATTGGTTGCAACTGCAACAAGAAGACCGAACAAAATATACATCCTAGACATGAAGAAGAGAGAGAAGACAAGAGCCACACAAAAGGATTCCAAGGAAGAAAAATTCCCAAAGACCAAAAATAAGGATGAAGTATTATTGAGTGCCACATGTTTAGGGGGAGCAGCCCCAAAGAAGAAGGTTACCTTTTGCCATTAAACTCAGGGGGAGAAGCCATACCCTTTGCCATTGATGTCAAAGGGGAGAGAAATTGGGATCATGATGATAGGGGGAGCATGAGTTTTTCCATCAATGACAAAGGGGGAGATTGTTGGAAGATTGGTTGTTGTCATTAATGTCAACCCTAGTCATGGGTTTTGGACCACAAGATTGATGAAGGTATTTGGACATGAAGGAAAATACACATGCAGATACAACACCCATGGATGGATAGTATACATCATGTTGTTTCTGGTGGTATGTGTCACGTCACGTGGGTCCTCATGGTTGAGGAGAAATCAATTTTTGAAGATGACAAAGTGAATTGAAGAAGGAAGTATATGTAGGCCTTGAAGATAATTAAAGAAAAGAATTACAAAATAAGAAAGTGTCAGGTCGGCCCTAATGTTAAAAGGAAGTGACATAAATGGTATAAATCAACATAATTATACAATCATTTGATACAAGTTGAATTTAAGAGAAAATAAGAAGAAAATAAGGCCAGATTTCAAGGGAGGATGAAGTCTTTTGGTGATGTGTTCTAAGGTATGTTATTTTCAGGTCATCTTACCATTTTTACTATAAATTTTTTTCTAGAACGATTCAGATGATGACATTTCTATGGTATTGATAAGACATATCAAGTTACCTCTGGTAAAAATATCAGCTCTTGATTCACTATAATTATGGAGATACACTCTGTGGAAGATAGGGTTTGTGACCAGTCCTGAAGCTAGTCAATAAACATGTGTTCCAGGTAAAACAATCATAACTTATTCATAGAGAATCCAAATAAAGTGGGACAAATTTCATTGGAAAGAGTATGGAATTTAGTTTATTGTGTGTGATTTTCATAATCCGATGTTAAATATTGAGCGCGGGGCATTCTGTACAAGTTCGGTCTCCTGAATAGACCAGAATTGAATAAAGTCTACCATTATTTCTATAACTTCTTTTTGGGGAGGATTCAAGGAGTGAAACTTGGAGGAGTTTCAGAGAATACATTGAGTAATATTATCTATAGGATCAAAGTACTCCAAGAATTGAAGAATTGCATAAATTGAAGAAGACTCGGGAAGCATTATCAGGTTCTATGTGATGATTGGTTGATGGTGATGATTTAATGTAAAGTTTTATTATCTCTCATATAATATTGGGTGGAAGGAAGGGGAAAGAATGGAGAGTTCAAATATCTCTTGATATTGGAGGATTTTATCTTCCTCTTGGAGGTTTATCCCTCCGTTTACATTTGGAAGCTGTAGCTACCTTTGGAAGTCATTACTTCTCTTGAACAATAACTATTGATTATTTCTCATATATTGTGCATGGTGTATTGTGGTGTATTGGTGTAACTCTTATTCTATTGTTCATTTCTCATTGGATATAGTTGAATGGTTTAAGTATAAGTTGAAAAAGGTTTTAAATTGTACTTGATACCAATTCACCCCCCTCTCAGTATCAACAGGATAAGGAATTCCAGTTATAGACATGGGCAAAGGTAGACAGAAAGTAGTAGTACAATAGAAGGATCAAATATCATGGAAAATATAGGTGTTTTGGAACAATCACACATATCTCGTGTATTTAAGACTTATCGTCAAGTAGATTGCTCAGATTGTGTGGGTTTTGGCATAACAGTTGCACAGTTTCCGTACAAAGATCATACAATAGGTTTGGCAATAGATCAACCAGTCATGTTTGTCTGTATTTGTATTTCTCTCAGTCGACCATTATCCCTATTACGGGAGCCCTGATTTTATCATAATAAAATCATCTCAGTACTAGTTTTCCCTCTATGGTTTTTCCAAGTGTTTATGCCCAAAAATATTGGTGTCTTGTGTCACGTGTGTGAGATTTTGGTTTCCTTGTTTCTGCTTCCGCTGTATGTTTAATTTATTACTCAACTATTATTTAATTTAATAAGCGATTTTTTTGTAATTAACTGTCGGGTTTTGGGTTGTTAGAGAAAATCAACATGGTATTAGATCCATAGTCTCTAAAGAGAGGAAACCAAGAGAACTTGGTATAAGAGAAGGTTGCTCTGAGAGAAAGCCAATCTCGGTAGTTGCAACATATATTATCAGATTAATAACCGACAGGCGAAAATCAAAGGATGGATTTCAGGGAAACAATAGTACTTAGGTAGAACATTAGTTTTTGCAAGTGTATAGAGGTGTACACGGGTTGCAGAAGTGAAAATCGCATACATACATGGGTTTTAGTGGTGATAGACACGTACAAGGTTGTATAGGGGAAGTTTCAACATAGGGTTATCAGATCAGATCTTGGATATGGAAACTAGATTACGATTCGAGGATAGGTTGGATGGGATTTCCAACTACAGTCCTTGGAAGGAGAGAATCACATTGGTATTGATGGACAATAGGATCAGGGAATTTTCTAATACTCATATAACTCCACCAACAGATGCAGTAGAAATGGTCATCCATAATCATAGGGATGTGAAATCTAGGCACACCATTATATATGGAGTGAAGGATCATTTGATACCTTATGTATCAGTGAATAACATTTCTAGGGATATGTGGGAGGCTCTGAAGGGTTTATTTCAGAGAAAGAATGAGAATGGAAAAATGGTGTTGGGAGAGAAGATCAGGGACACAAAGATGACATGATCCGATACAGTGACAAGTTATCTCACCCAGATTCGACAATTTTGAGATGAACTGGTTGTAGTTCGGGAGAAAGTGGTTGATTCAGAGTTGGTGAGGATGATGCTCAAGGGATTCAGGAAGGAGTGGAAATAGTTCATCAAAGAAATCATGGCACGCGAGATTCTCCTTGATTGGTCAATATTGTGGGATGAATTCATTTAGGAGGAAATCTTAGATGAATATCTGAATGGAGGTCAACATAAGAATGATGATGAGAACCTTACTCTTGCCAACCAGGAAAAGAAGGGAAAGTTCAAGAATATTTCCAGTGGAGAGTCTACCTCCCAAGATGGAAAAAATAAGGACATGGGTAATCAAGTGCTTTTTATGTAACAAGTTTGGACATTATGCAAATAAATGTTCGAACATGAAGAAGGGTGGAAATGAGACACATTCAGAGGTAACTACATCAACAAAGACTCAAGTGGATGAGTTTTTCAATAAATTTGAACATATGGAGTTCTTACTTGTTTCCCAAACTTCCTTGGGAACTATATCAGATGGTGCATGGTTGAAAAATAGTGGAACTTCATGTCACATGATAGGAGCACATGAGGTGTTCAAGAGCTTCATAGAGTTAGACTCAGATGTGCATGTGGAACTTGGTATAGGGACCAAGCATGCAGTAAAGAAACTTAGAAAAATACCATTCCGGATGGAGTTAGGAGGCACAATAAGAGTGACAAATGTGTTATGGGTGGTAGAACTCAAGAGGAGTGTGCTCTCAATATCAATGATTGAGCGGAAAGGATTAGACATATTTTTCTGAGATGGACATGCATTGATCATGCACAAATGATCTAGCTAAGACAAAGCAATTGTCTTTGGAGTTAGAGGGAGCGACTTGAATAGGCTAAAGGGCCAGCCTATGCAAGAAGTGGTAGAGAAAAAGGAGAAAGTAGCTCCGAAGGTTGAAAATCCCAGAGAAAGTTATCCTTCTGGTTCATATGGGGAGGAGCAACCTTCCAAGTGTGTCAAGAAGAATTCATGGTACAAGATGGCCATGGAGGATGCTCATAAGCAGGTGGATACTAGGAGCATGATTAAAGAGGAGTCTTAGAAGAGGGGTTAGAGAGAGATGGAATGGATAACTTTTATGTCAGAGGGAGCACCCAATCAAGTGGATTGGAGAGAAACCATTGTAGTATATTTGGTAGCGAGGACAGAGCCACATCTAGGTCAGAGAAGTACCTTCGTCGCTAAGAGGGAGTGTTGATGTTAGTGTTAGAATTAGACAAGTACTTATGCATTGTCTTGTGTCTAGTATGTGGAAGTCGTCAAGAGATTTCTAGGTGTGAGACTTTACTTTAGTTAAAAGGAATTAATTAAAGTAAAGTGCTTTTATTAGTTAATTGAGTTATTTAAGGAATGTGCTAAAAGTAATTAGCATGTAATATATGCATGTAAATCTCAAGTGGGTGTGAGAAGTAATATCAACCACCAATCACTTTGGAGATTAGAAATATATTATAACTCATAATTATAAAATCAAGGCTAGGGTGAAGGAGGAAGACACTTATTTTGTCACTTTGATGAGAGAGATCAAGGTCAAGGCCTTTGGTGAGAGATCAAATTCAAGATTCTTGATGAGAGTATCTTTGGTGAGATGCTAATATTGGGAAATCTTGGAGAGATCAAGAGACCCTTGGTGAGAGACCAAGGTGAGGAATTTTGGTGAGATGCCAAGGTTTAGATCTTTGGTGAGATGGAGAGATCAGGTACCTTGATGAGAGATCAAGGTTTGACCTAGCGAAGAAGGACTTTTGCTAGTGTGAGGAGTGTAGAAGAAAATAATGACTTTTTCTTACAGAAGAGTGAAGAGATCTCACTAGTTGGGTGAAGGGATTTCATCTAGGTGTTGATGTAGAGAGGGTTGGATCATGAAGGACTATGATTCAAGATCTTGGATAGGTGAAGAAGGACTTCCAATTATAGATCTAGGAAAAGGAAGAGAGAAAGCTATCGTATAATAGAAGGATCAATCACTGCGGATAATATAGGTGTTCTGGAACATTCACACATATCATGTAGGTTTCATCCTTACAATCTCATAGATTGTGCATTTTTTGGCATAACAATCATGTAGTTTCCGTACATAAATAATACAATAGCTTTGGCAGCAGATCAACTAGTTAGGTTTGTCTGCAGTTGTATTTTTCTCAGTGGGTCATTATCCTTGTTACGAGAGCCCTAAATTTATCATAATAAAATCATCTCAATACTAGTTTTCCATTCAATGTTTTTCTAGGGGTTTATACCCAAAAATATTGGTTTCTTATGTGTGAGATTTTGGTTTCCTTCTTTATTCTTCCGATGCATGTTTAGTTGATTACTCAACTGTGCTTTAATTCAATATGTGAGTTATTTGGAATTAACTGTTGGGTGTTGGGTGGTTAGAGAAAATCAACATTGTGTTCCTATATAATATTAACTACAACAACATTGAGGCAATGTTGCATGGCCACCTCTCTTTATTTTGGAAGGCCTAAGATTGAAAAGTCATCAAATAATGGGCTAGAAATTTCCCTTCAATCATTTACCTAGTCATTCAAATTCTTGGGAACAATAATTTTTTCACTAGCTTATTTAATTTCCAAGACCTTAATGAAGGTCGTAGTGGGCATACCTCTCAAATTGAGCCAATCGAGATGAGCTTGAAATTGAGCATTTCTAGCATGCTAGATTTCATCCAAATTCAATATATGGTAAAGCTTGGTGCATGTATTTTTTTTTCTTTGTAAAAAGGGGTGAATTGAAGGGTCTTAGAAACATCTTTAAGTCCCCCATAAATGATTCAAATCTAGTTACACCAAATGTTGCAAGTTGTAACCCATTTAGAAAGGCAATAGTTCACCATGCAATCCTCCCACCAGGTAGTTCACCCATCCATCCTCAATTTGGGATCTAGGTAAAAGGTTCTAGAAGATTTTGATACAAGTAAGACAACTAAAGAAATTTCAAATGAGAAACATTAATGATATAACACATTTTATGCGTACACATTTACTTTTCCCTCCAAGAAATGACAAATCAAATGGACCTATGATTAGACAAACAGGTCATGCCATCAATCCATATAAGACAACCACCATACAAATCCAAGGAGGAAGTGTTTTATTTCTACGACATTTCTTGGAATTAATATTTTCTATGTCAAAGTCTTAAAATTAAAAATCACTATGTTGTAACATATAAAATATAATAGAAAATACAATTGGATTTTATTGCAAGAGAGGATTATATTTCTAGGGGTGGGGAAAATGGGTGAGACAAATGTGTTCAGTTGACTTGCTGCTTGTCAACACAAGAACTTCCCCTTTGGGATATTGTAAATTTGTTTATACATTTAGAGATTTCTAATATTTCATTCTTAAAATGTAAGGCTTCATAAAGAAGCCAAATATCCACCTTTGGCTCTTATTTCCCATTGTCATTTTGCTTTCTCATAATCTTGAATGATGTTTTTTGGACTTTTTTAAACCATACATTCTTAGCTTCCATGTAGTGGGATTATGAGCATGGAAGGGGATTATCGTAGTAAGTTCAAAAGATTATTATGAGCTTATGAGCACGAACCTACGTTGAGTCAATGTAATTGAGTTACATCTTTGCTTGAATCCAACTTGTATGAGATATTGGTGATGCAACATTTATGGCATCAAGTGCTTGAACACGGCTCTCCTTTTTTACTCCTTTAATTGAGATTGATTCAAGTACGAGCTTCCCAACTTCTCAAATTTTGACTTTCCAATAAACAAATTTTCTAAGTTAAATGCAGTCCTTCACTACCCTTGATCACACTGCTACACTATGTTGCAAATGCATGCTTTGAAGAGTAATTTGACAATTGTCAACATTTTTAGAATCCAACTCATTTAATGTCATTAATAGATATCCATTACTCCTACTTTTTCTCAATTACTATAGATCTAATGATGTAGTTCATTGGTCCCACATTATAGTCATAAGTTTGATGGAGTTATCTTACAACAATCATCATTTTTTTAACCAAATCAAGTTGACCTCAACATTATAGAACCATTCGCTCTATGCCACAACTCCATGTCCAATTGGCATTGGATATCGTACTTTGTCTTTAGATAAATTAATTTGAATATTGAGTTTGAAAAATATCACTCCTTATAGACTAATTCTTTAGCATAGTTATTTCCTCCATTTCAACTGAGATAGTGGTCAATCCAAATTACTTTAGGACAAAGCACATGTTTATGGATCAGGGAACCACCATCATTATTTCTAGAAATAGACATGAAAATCCCTTAGAACATGTTACATGGGATTTTGTAATGATTAAATTTAAAATAAATAAGTTTTTTACATAATATTCTATTGATTTCTAATAATCGTGAACAAACAACATGGTTGCTCTTTCCAATAAAGTTCCCAACAGATTTATACATTGGGTATTGAAAACTACCCAAATTGATCCAACCCTTCAGACTTGTGTGGGAATTTCTGTAGTCTATAAGGAATGGTGAGCATTTATTTAGAAGAACCTAAGACTAGTCTTTGTATAGTATAAGCTTGACAATTATATTTTTCACCCGACAATCATTTTGAAGGTTGGAAATGAAAACATAATGATGTGTGAAGGTAATAAATCTTGTGAAGAACACTCATCAAGTTAAAAACCATATATTGGAGTTTCCATGATCCCTGTATAATCATTTTTATGCAATCTGGGTACTCTTTCTTATAAATGCTAAAACAATGCAAAATATCACTTAGCTAGACCTAAATCTTGTAGCTTAAGATAGCTCAATGAAAACTAGAAATACAAACCTCTCAACATCCGTATTTTGCATGGTTCATCTTGATGGATTCCTACTATTTGAGTTCCCTTGCATGTTTCGTGATTTTTGGTATGTGGATAAAGTTGTGATGGGATTTACTATCATTCTTAGTAGAGTGCTCCCCTCATTGGTACATATGTTGAGGCATTTCACATATCATGGTGTATTTTGATGGGGCTTTCCCCTTCCTTTATTGATGATTTTACATTTGGAATGATGCTAACACATGGTTTGTTGACCCCTTACCCTAACATTGCGGATCTAGCCTTCTGCACTTGATTGGAGGGTTGTTACACTTTGGAAAACAAGCTATTGAGCCATTTGGGGGTGATGTCCTAGATTTGAGGACTAATTTGACACATGATCATCATTTATGAGGTTTCATTTTATCTTCTAGTGGTTTAATCCATCGTTTGAGGTCTTATGACACATATTTACATGTTTATTGTTAGGACGTCTCAACTAGAGGAGCTATGTGTCTTTTGGAGGGTTTATTGCACACATTTTGTGGGGCATATAGTGGATTGATCCTATTGGAGATATTTGAGGAGGGAACATACTTCCTATAATGAAGGCTTCAGAGGAGAAGAGGGTATTGTTGACGGGTCCAAATGGCCTGTTAAGTAGGTAAGGGAGAACGCCTGATGGTAGGTCCCAATTGGACCTACTTTCATTTGGTGTAGCATTTCCAACCAATATGTGGGCCTGGTTTCCACTAAGAACCAAAAGAATAAAAACTGGAAAGACATTGGACTGTCCCCCAAAGAGTTCTAATTAATTCTAAACCTACTCTAAACTGAAAGTAAACTAATCTAATCTAACTACTTCTAACCTATTATGAAAGAGAAAAACTAATAGATGAACACAATTTAAAGTGATATTTTGATAACAGAAATAGTTCATGGAAGCCAATAATATGTTAAAACAACAATATTTTATATACAATCTCATATATTTGCAGAGGAGACATCTAAAAACATCCATGTACTCATTGGAAATCACAACAATGTAAGAATTATAATTACTAAGCACATAAATAGTCCATATGATCAACACCCAGAAAAATTAAACAACAAATGAATGTGTAGAGTAATCCCACAAGTATTTCAAAACAATTATGACTTCAAAACACCTTCCGCTCTTCATATATTCAGAAATAAGAATATTATCAGACTATACAATGATAAATATTCCTCCATTACATCCAATGAGTTCTCTTTTATAAGACAAGAGAGACTCCTCAACTCTTGTGACTGTTCATTTCGTTTCCCTTCATTTGTCATTTTACATTTTGAGTTTATTTTACATTTTCGAAAATAAACATGTGAGCATTACAAACAGAAGTTGAAAAGACTCATGAGTGGTTATTCTCTCCCTGAGGCAATTTACAAATGATATTCATTAAAAAATGTTATTAACTCTGCCCATTGGTGTCCTCTTCTCTTCCTTGAGTTATTTTGGGAGTTTATGGTGTTAACCTACCGAATAATATCATCCCATCTCATTCGTCTCTGTCTCATCCTTCCAGTGTGCCCTTGTAGATTTTATTTCGACCCCTGTAGCTTCAAATATGAATGCTTGAACATGCACAACCCACCCCACCTAAATTCATGAGCTCTTGTTTATAATGTTTTCTAGGGTTCTCTATCACTATTTTGGCCTAAATCCCTATACCAATGCATTCTTCATCTTGATACCATTCCAACGGGGTATCCTGGGATCGATTTTGACACATGTAGCTCCAGATATGTTTGTTTGAAATTTGGTGCTTATCATCCTTTGATCTTCCTTTGGGTGAATTTGGGTTGTTGATATTTAACCTAAAAATAAAAAATCCCACATGCATAAGGCAATAAAAAATTGAATGGTTTAAATAGTTTTATTCCCCTTAGCTAATTTGTATAAGAACTTAGAGTAGGAATAGGACCTAGGGATAAGTGCACTTGAGCTAACCCACTCCGATAACTCACCACTCCAATGGATTCCCATCAGAGTCCGATGGTTGGAATGGTAAATAAAAGAGTTGACTCCACTCTCCGATGGATCACTATTGAAGTTCGATGGTAGCTCAATTTCACGTGCTTTCGATGGCTTAAATAATGTTCTGATAGCATTAGCTTTGGAAAATATTAAAATAATATGGTAAAATCTTGTAAAATATTATGATGGTTGAGATTTCACCACTGATCCGATGACACACTCTTATGATAGCACAATCCTTCGATGATCTAACACTCAAATAACTCACCATATGAGTTCAATGGTCATATTTCAAGACAAAGAGTGATAAGGTAGTGCCCGATGGATCGTTCTGATGGGAAAAATGTTATAAAATAATGCTAAGGCAAATTACTGATGGCTCTATTATGAGAGGTAAGCCTAAGTCCCGATTCCGATGGCTTAGTATTGGGAAATTTAATAAAATATTCATATAGTTTCTAAGGTGTTCCAGAGGAGGGGAGGAGAGATTCTAAGAATGAAGGAAGGTTTTTCTTAGTGGTAATTTCCAATAGAATTTACCATAATGTGGAGGTGTAGACCAATGGGGAGAAGTCTGGAAAGAAGTCCCATGAAATATTACGTTGAATTTTAATGAGTGAAGGGAAAAAATGAAAAAGCTAAATTAAAAATTAATATGAAACTGAAATTGAATCAAGTGATAAGAATATACATCCTAGGACTTAGGGGATAAATGGAAAAATAAAATTAAAA
>ML807053.1:204706-215772 GCA_009831015.1 Picea engelmannii | reverse complement strand
TATATATATATATATATATATATATATATATATATATATATATATACTGTCACACACCTGACCCCTAAGTACCTTATCAAGGGATGGGGTATAAATTTTTTGCTTAACCTAATACCCATGGCCGAATAATTACTAAAGTCTTTACTTTCTCTTTTCCCTCTTAGAAGTAGTTTAATACTAACTCAATAAATTACTCATATGATAATTATGAGTAATTATATTATAACACAATGAGGATAATTTCTCCATAATATACTTAAGTTGATTAACCTTAATTAAGGTATATAATTCAATTCCTCCTCGACATGCAACTCCATGCCGCATTTTCATGTAATTTAACATATATAAATATATGCATATTTATTTATTTACTGAGAAAATGATTAACTATATTCAATCACAAATTATCCTTTTATTAATAATATTATAATATAATTATATTTATTTATATTATAATATGATTAATTATATCAAAGGATCACTTAGGCTCGTCAATACCCATTAATACCTAAGCCTTCGAGCTTCAACAAAGATTCCTCATCAGGGTTTTATGAACCCAAATCTCCTGATCACGAAATTTTTAAGAGGGTTCCATGTAGGTTATATTATAATGCAATATGATATTAATTATACTACATTATGCTGTAAATACATCACATCAAACATTTATTATAATCAATTGCATCAATGTAACCTTGTTTAATTTAAACATGTTTAATATTCATGCAAACTTTGGAATACGGGGAGGTAGGTTCGGGCCTTCGACCCTTTTAGCTTGTTCCCTCTATCATCCCTGAACATCCGGAGTCTCGGAGTCCCAAACTCTCGAAGCTACAGAGAGGGTCCTACTCCTACCATACCTTTGTGCAGTTATAATTTATTATACTGTCATATAATATAATTAATTCCACTAATATAATAAATTAATTCCACTTAACGTTTATTATAACACTGGGATACATGAAAATGGGTTCGACCTTCGACATTTTTTTCTCTTACGCTCTATCTTCCCCAACATCTCGGAGTCCCGAAGCTTCGAACTCCTGGAACCCCGAACTTACGAAGGGTCCACGCTTACACATGACTTCACATTAAATATTAAATTAAAATGGTAAAGAGGGTTTGTACTTCCTCACGTGTAGGTATCACAATAAACTTATTTAATATATATATATATATATATATATATATATATATATATATATATATATATATATATATATATATCATCTTTTTGGATATTGCGACCAAGTTTACAAGGTCTCCAATATTTTATTAATACTTGAAATAAGGGAGAGAGAGAGAGAGAACACCAGGTCAATCCACTTTGGCTCTCCACCATGTTCCTTATACTCCAATCTCCTGGAGCCCCGTGGTACCGAAGCTGCGAAGTGACCCCACTGGCACACATTACCACACCATTTAATATTCAAAGGAGTTGGCTTCATTTACGTGCAACAAATTTAATGAACCTTAAAATAATATAATAAATTATTTTATATTCCTCGAAAATTATGCCCAGGTCTTAAAATTATCTAATATTATATTAATATTTGACATGAGAGAGAGAGAGAGAGAGAGAGAGAGAGAGAGAGAGAGAGAGATCTTCGGGTCAATCACCTTCGGCTCTCCCACACATCCTTCATACTCAATTCTCATGGAGCCCCAGAGTCCCAAAGCTCCAAAGTGACCCCACTTGTATTAAATTATGATTTTTAAATACAATGAATTAATTTGGATTAAAATTTTATTTCCTTATTACTATGCTTTACTACTCTTACTAAATTTGAGGGACATGGTCCTAATACAAAGATTTACCGCCACAGTAAATTCAGTGTTTCTACCAGGATTTACTACCCACCAAAATTTAAGGGGATTCTTCCCAAATTTAGGAGATTTAACACAATTTAAACATAAATGTTTATTTATGCCCGAAATTGAATTTTGAGAAATTTTGTATTTTATTTCATTTAGAACAATTTCATGTTTGTGTCCTAGTTATTTTTCCTCAATAATTATTTATAAGGACTTTTAATGTTTTCCCATAATTGGGATTATTTCCTAAAGTCCACACATATATGATATCTTCTAACTTTTCTAGCATGGGATTTGAGGACATACTAAAATGGAGCACTATGACACAGAAAACTCACTCTCTCTTCTTTGAAAGGTGTTATAGATATTTTTAACTGTTCAGTCATCAATTCCCCAACATACATTAAACTGTACAACATAGTCAACCACAACATCCACTCCCATAAATCTTATTTTAGCACACATACAAGAAAGAGATAAGAAATTAAATAATAAGAGCTTCCGCTAAGACATTCTCTTTATTGTGCTTAAATTTTTCAAGTCACTTTTGTCATAAATTAAACTTACACAATTCTAAAACATAGTATAAAATTTTCTCTGATATAAACACTATAGAGATTTAACCAAATATACTTATTTAGAAACCAGATAGTGATGCAACTGCTGAAAGCGATGCCCTTTTCCACCCGATCACAGGCACAAAAACTCCTAGATGGATTTACTGCTGGCCACCCCCTAGCTAGATCATGATGCTATGAGAGAGATGTTGGCATGTTTACAGACATAGTGTGCTTGTCATTGATGGCAAGATCAGAGTGTGCAACGATGGCAAAACAGGAACAACGTAAGCTCAGGAGGATTAGCGTAGAGTCGCATGCAGTGCGTAGGTGTGTGCCAGGGACGAGGTTAACTCATTGCCAAAGCTTAAGAGAGATAGCGTACTTAAGATCTTAGACGGATCAAAGGTCGAGGCCTTTGACACTTAGAAATTATTCCAAGTCAGGAGGATGCGTAAACTCGAGAGGAGAAGCGACAGTGATCATTGGATCCCATTGAGAATTCCCGATGGCCGTCAGATATGAATTCAGATAGGTCGAGTGCGCAGATGGAGGACAAATATTGGGCGTTAGATCTGAGTGCAGGGTCTGACTGTCATTGGATCCAGGAGAACCTGCACATTCTTTAAAGTGCAAGGTGAAGTGGGCTTACAAAATCCCAAAAGAAGGAGGATCGTCCATCTTCGGGCAGGACATGTGGTCACAGATCATCATTTCGCTAATTGATAGGTCAAAGGAAGGAAGTTCTCTAACCTTCCAACTCGCGAAATGCAAAATGGTGAAATGATCTGAGCCGTCGGATCGAGGAGAAATCTGGAACGTCGATTCAAAAAAGACACGTGGTGAAATCACGATAATATATGGACCGTTGGTTCCATAGGACACATGGTGAAAGATCATCGTTTCACTGACTAGAAAGTCAAAGGAGTGAAGTGCTTGCTTGATTGGCGAGTGCTCATATCTCGTGATCACATTGTAGAGAGCTGGAGAGCAGAGCTAGTGGTGCTAAGCTCCATCTCGAAGTCTCGGTGATCGTGACTTGGAGCATCGAGACCCTTCATCACAGGAATCATGATATGCGAGATCGCGATGAGATCTGGACCATTGGATCATTGGAGATCTTGACCGTTGATCAGGCTCGATGAAGTTTATAAGTTCGCAAAATATGAAGCGCCTTTTGGCGCAGCCTGTGGTCGTCGCTGGTGGTCACGTGAGGGGAAGAAGCTAGTGGTGCTAAGCTCCATCTTGGAGCCTCGACGATCGCGACTTAGAGTGTTGAGACCCTTCATCACAGGAATGCCGAGATGTGAAATCACGAAATTCAAATTCTATTTAGCGCTCGGTCACAACTAGTGGGCATATGAGATAAACGCAAAATCATACGGATTTAATCCAACGATGCTGGTTAATTGGAAACTTGATCGAAGGGTTACTATTTCACCTCACAGGTAATCGATCAGTTACAATCCAGTTAGCAGAACTGAATCATGATTCTTAGATGGTTGGTGATTCAGTTGATGATGCGTTTTCTTGGAGATTCGAGGGGTAACTGAAGGGGTTGTAGTGTATAAAAGAAACATGCAGTGACTGTGCATGGTTGGCTGTTTTGAATGAAAAAATGAGTTGAACTGTAAGAAAGGAAAAAGTACAGTATGCGTAGTGTGAGATAAAACTCAGAGATGAGTAACAAATGAGGTATAGACAAAAGCGAGATGCCATTTTTCCTTTTGAGGCTTGAGTGAGCGAAGCAGAGCAAAAGTGGAGTGACAGTGAACAACCCGATGAGCAAAACCGTGGCATGGTGAAGAGCATGCAAAATCACTGTGCATGGAGGACGAAGAAGGTGCACAACTAGTATAAATACATATAATATAGAAGAAATAGCATGCTGTGGACAAAAGCTAAAATACACAGAAGAGGCGTAATTCATAGAATCAAAATAAGACGCAGAGCTTAAAGCATAGCAGAAGCAAAGAACAAAGATGCATAACTAAGACAGTAAAAGAAGGCTGAGGTGCACTCATAGAGAAAAGCAGAAGATCAGAAAGTGCAAGAAGATGCAGGCAGAGAGACACTGATACAGGAGAGCAGAGCAGCATAGTAGAACAGTGATAAGCCTGGTAAGCCAATGACAACTATTGAATCACTATAATAAGTTTCAGTAGAAAATATTTATAATCAGGGTGGTAGGAAGGTGCTAGGGAGGACTGTTGTCCTCAGAGGTTCAAGTGGGTGCTTGAACACAGGGAGTTGTAGCTTCCATTTGGTTGCAGCTAGAAAAGCCAGGGTGGCAGGGTGGTGCAAGGGAGAACTGTTGTTCTCTCTTATACAGGTTGGTGCCTGTGTGGTTGGAAGTTGGTGCTTCCATCTAGTTGGTGCTGGAACACTTAGGGTGTTGTTGCTTCCTTCTAGTGGGTGCTAGAGAAACCAGGGAGTTGGTGTTTCCCTCTAGTGGGTGCTAGAGAAACCAGAGAGTTGGTGCTTCCTTCTAGTAGGTTCTAGAGAAAACAGAGAGTTGGTGCTCTCAGCAAGTTGCAGCTTGCAAAATAGAGGTTGTAGCCTCACAATGAGTTGGAGCTCATATGTATGATATTGTACAGAATGTAAAGATTACTTATCATACTAAGAAGAAGAGGTTTTTACCCTTTATGGGTTTCCTCAGGAAATATCTGTTTTTGTATATTTCATATGTGTGACTGATGTCGAATGTTCTATTGCTTACCTCTCTGCATTATTGTGATTGTCATCAAGTGGTCTGTAAAGAGTTTAAAATAAGCATAATTGTTTAAGCATGGTAAAAACTGATTCACCCCCCCCCCCCCTCTTAGTTGTCCAACAATTGGTATCAGATCAGGTTCCTTTTATCTAAAGGTAGATCTGTAAGCTTAAACATGACAAGTCATGAAGGGAATTCAACCACTAAGCCTCCTCTGTTTGATGGAACACATTTTGCCTTCTGGAAGGTTAGAATGAGAACATACCTAATGGCCTTAGGTGCTGATGTTTGGGATGTAGTAGAGATTGGATACATAAAGCTTGTTTTGCTAGCTTCCAAGGATGATAAGTTAGAATTTAGCTTTAATGCTAAGGGAATGAATGCTATCTTGAATGGACTTGTAGAAGCCGAGTTTGTAAAGGTGATGCATCTTCAAACTGCCAAAGAAATGTGGGATAAACTTATTAGCAGCTATGAAGGAAATGAGAAAGTAAAAGATGCCAAACTTCAAACATTTAGGTTGAAGTTCGAACAACTAAAGATGAATGAAGATGAAACAGTTAGCAAGTATTTTTTAAGAATTGAAGAACTTTTGAATGCCATGAAGGGCCTTGGTGACAAGATTGAAGAATCAATTTTAGTTCAGAAGATTTTAAGATCTTTGCTTGATAAATTTAATCCAAAAGTCTCAGCAATAGAAGAACTAAATGATTTTAAAACTCTGTCCATTGATCAACTCCTAGGAACTCTAACTGCATATTAAATGACAATTAACAAAGATAAATCTACTACTAGAGAAGCATCTTTTAAAGCAGACGAGAATACTAATTCATATTTAGATGATATTGAGGCAAAATTTGTGAGAAGGTTAAATAAAGGATCAGGAAAATATCAAGGCAAGCTTCCCTTCAAATGTTTTAACTGTGGTAAGATAGGTCACTTTGCAAATAAGTGTCCACACAAGAAGAAGGACCAGAACTCTAAAGGTAAAGAGAAGTACAAATCCAAAAGATTTGATAGAAAGAAAAGTTTATGTGTAGACAATGATGATGATCCTTCAGATGATGAAGACAATGACTCTTCTATTGGAAATAAACTAAATGACTTCATGCTTATGGCCAAAGAAGATTATGATAATAAAATCACAGGAAGTGAGGCTAATGAAGAAGAAGTTGTGGTTGATATGGAAGGAGAATTGATCAGTGCACTGGAAGAGATTGTTAGACTCTGAATTAAGAACAGAAAGAAAAAACAATTGTTGATATAGTTCGAGAAAGACAATAAACAACCCGATGAAGACTTTGCCCTTCTAAAAGTGGAATTGGAAGAGGCAAAGAAAATCAAGGACATTCTGAAACATCATTTATTAGAAAAGAAGGCAATATGTAAAGCTCTGGAAGAAGAAGTAGTGAAAACTAGGAAAGAGTTGGAGAAGTTTCAAGCCTTGTATCATCAGAATATGTCAAGTATCAAAGCCTCAGAAGGATTAGCCACCATTCTGAATCGACAAAGGAATCCAAAGCTGAAAACTGGTTTGGGTTATGAAGAGGGATCAAGTAGTGGTCAGCCAAGAAACAAAGAACCCATCAAGTTTGTCAAATCTACAACCAATGACAACAACAAACCTGCAGAAACAAAGGAAGACAATCAGCTGCCCAGGAGGAGTAAAGAAAAAGGTGCCACGACTGAATCCGTAGAACAAAGAAATAATGCACTCCCTGCTCAAGGAAATCATCAGCATGGAAGAAATCGACCTGCTCAAAGAAGACAACCATTTTTCAGGTACCAAGGATTTTCCTATGGATACTGTTTTTTCTGTTCTAACTTTGGTCACAAAGTTGTAAATTGTTCTTTAAAATTTAGATATGAGCAAGCAAGACATTCAAGGTATAGATATATTCCACAACAATGAATGAGACACCCAAGTAAAAAACCTCCACAGATTGAAAATCACTTGATGGCTAGGAAAAGGACACAGGTTAAGCATAACAATCGTTATGACTCTTTAATCAACGAACCAGAATGTTACATCTGTCATAACTATGGACATAAAGCTGTTGATTGTTGCTTAAAGAACTATGAATCAGATTTGAATTCCTCTGCTGAAAATGTTAAGGTTTGGAAGAAGAAAGAAAGTGATAAGTGTGAATTAGTGTTGTCGGCTCAAAGACAAAAGAACCCATGGAATATAGATAGTAGATGTTCCAAGCACATGACTGGAGAAAAGGATAGGCTTCTTCTTATAAGAAAAATCAAAATAGGAAATGTGATCCTTGAAAATGATGGACCAGGTAAAAACAAGGATAAAGGGATGGTGAGTTTAAGTAATGGAAAAGGAGATTCTCAGAATGATCTTCCTATAGATGGGATGAAACATAATTTGCTCAATGTAAGTCAAATGTGTGACAAAGGATGTAAAGAGGTGGTCCTTTCCAAAGACTGTAAGATAAATTCTGTAAACTTAGGACAAGTGGTGGCTAAAATCATAAGGACAGACAATAATTTTAACATTGAATCCTACCCTACAAGTAAAGAAGAAGATTCAGATACAATAAAAGAGTGTTCAGTTAGCATTTATTCCATGGAAGACGTAGGAGAAGAATCATGTCATAAGCTGGAAGCAGAAGTTTTGAAGGTTGAGAAGTCAAACACCCAAATCAAGTTCTTGAATAGTTCCATGACTCTGGATAAGCTCTTGGATAGTCAGGGATCACCAAATGAAAAATCTGGTATTGGATACAACAAGGAAGAAATCAGTACTCCTAAGAAACTTGATACAGTTCCTTCGTCTGTGAAAAAGAAAAGCAGGTATGAGAGTGGTTGTAGCGGTTTTTTCTTGTGATTGAATATGGTCATAAAATCCTTGGATTGTATGCATCATGGAAGAAAAATGAAATTGCAGTAATAGAGATTGATGAGAATCAATGGGGAGATCCAAGGGTTGTTTGAAAAGTACGAGCTACAATTACGCAGTGTTTCAGTAGGACAACAACATCTTCAGCAACAACATTTTGTTTTACAAAATGATATACATGACATCCTGTAGAGATAAATAGAGGAAAGAACTTGTCAAGGAAAGCTAACCTTTTAGGAACAAAGGGGGAAAATAGTCAGAAGCAGAGAGATAACAGTGACAAGGGGAGTCATCCAGTTATGACAAGAAAAGGTTGATGAAGGAGTCCCAGTAAGAGAGGTGATCAATATTGAGTATTCTACAAAGGATACAACATAAGATGAAGATGAACAGGTCCAAGAATTAGAAGGAGAAGACTCTGGTTTAGATACAAATATTTTGCAGGACTCAAATAAGAAAATCCATCCTGTCAAGGGGAGTTTGTGTTGGTTTAATATCCGATACCTCCTAAAAATACTGTAACAGCTCATGGGGAGCATGTTTTCTTTGAAATTGATGTCAAAGGGGGAGAAAAGGAGTGGTTTGGACCGGATGCTATAGTTGGAGGTCCAAATAGATTAGCACAGTCGTTCAGGGTTTCCATCAATGCCAAAGGGGGAGATTGTTGGCATGTTTATAGGCAGAGTGTGCTTGTCATTGATGACAAGATTAGAGTGTGCAGCGATGGCAAAACACGAACAATGTAAGCTCAGGATGATTAGCGTAGAGTCACATGCAGTGCGTAGGTGTGCGCTAGGGACAAGGTTAACTCATTGCCAAAGCTCAAGAGAGATAGCATACTCAGGATCTTAGATAGATCAAAGGTCGAGGCCGTTAACACTTAGAAATTATTCCAAGTTAGGAGGATGCATAAGCTCGAGAGGAGAAGTGACAGTGATCATTGGATCCCATTGAGAATTCCCTATGACCGTTAGATTTAAATTCAGATAGGTCGAGCACACAGATGGAGGACAGATCTTGGGCGTTAGATCCGAGCATGGGGTCTGACCATCATTGGATCCAAGAGAACCTGTACGTTCTTTAAAGTGCAAGGTGAAGTGGGCTTACAAAATCTCGAAAGAAGGAGGACCGTCCATCTTCGGGAAGGACACGTGGTCACAGATCATCATTTCGCTAACTGATAGGTTAAAGGAAGGAAGTTCTCTAACCTTCCAACTCGCGAAATGCGAAATGATCTGAGCCATCGGATCGAGGAGAAATCTAGACCGTCGATTCAAGAAGGACACATGGTGAAATTGAGATAATATCTGGACCGTTGGTTCCATAGGACACATGGCGAAAGATCATCATTTTGCTAACTGGAAAGTCAAAGGAGCGAAGTGCTCGTTTGATTGGCGAGTGGTCATATCTCGTGGTCACATTGTCGAGAGCTGGAGAGCAGAGCTAGCGGTGCTAAGCTCCATCTCGGAGTCTCGACGATCGCAACTTGGAGCATCGAGACCCTTCATCATAGGAATCAAGATATGCGAGATTGCGATGAGATCTGGACCGTCAGATCATTGGAGATCTCGACCGTTAATCAGGCTCGATGAAGTTTATAAGTTCACGAAATACGAAGCTCCTTTTGGCACAGCCTGTGGTCACCGCCGATGGTCACGTGAGGGGAAGAAGCTAGTGGTGCTAAGCTCCATCTCAGAGTCTCGATGATCATGACTTGGAGTGTCGAGACCCTTCATCATAGGAATACCGAGATGCAAAATCATGAAATTCAAATTCTATTTAGCGCTCGGTCACAACTAGTGGGCATATGAGATAAACGTGAAATCCTGCGGATTTAATCCAACGGTGCTGGTTAATTGGAAACTTGATCGAAGGGTTACTGTTTCATCTCACAGGTAATTGATCAGTTATGATTCAGTTAGCAGAACTGAATCATGATTCTTGAACCTTTGGCGATTCAGTTGATGATGCATTTTCTTGGAGATTCGAGGGGTAACTGAAGGGGTTGTAGTGTATAAAAGAAACACACAGTGACCATGTGTGGTTGGATGTTCTGAATGAAAAAATGAGTTGAACTGTAAGAAAGGAAAAATTGCAGTATGCGCAGTGTGAGACCAATAGTATGCGCAGTGTGAGCTAAAACTCAGAGATGAGTAACAGATGAGGTATATACAGAAGCTAGATGCAGTTTTTCCTTTTGAGGCTTGAGCGAGCGAAGTAGAGAAAAAGTGGAGTGATAGTGAACAAACCGATGAGAATAACCGTGGCATCGTGAAGATCATGCAGAGGCACTGTGCATGGAGGACGAAGAAGGTGCACATATAGTATAAATACGCAGAATAGAGAAGAAATAACATGCTGTGGACAGTAGCTGAAATACACATAAGAGGCGTAATTCATAGAATCAAAATAAGATGTAGAGCTTAAAACACAGTAGAAGAAAAGAACAGAGATGCATAACTAAGATAGTAAAAGAAGGCTAAGGTGCACTTGTAGAGAAAAATAGAAGATCAGAAAGTGAAAGAAGATGCAGGTAGAGAGACACTGATACAGGAGAGTAGAGCAGCATAGTAGAACATTGGTAAGCCTGGTAAGCCAATGACAACTATTGAATCACTGTAATAAGTTTCAGTAGAAAATATTTATAATCAGGGTGGTAGGGATGTGCTAGGGAGGACTGTTTTCCTAAGAGGTTCAAGTGGGTTCTTGAACACAGGGAGTTGTAGCTTCCATCTGGTTGCAACCAAAAAAGCCAGGGTGGTAGGGTGGTGCAAGGGAGAACTGTTGTTCGCTGTTATACAGGTTGGTGCCTGTGTGACTGGAAGTTGGTGCTTCCATCCAGTTGGTGCTGGAACACTTAGGGAGTTGTTGCTTCCTTCTAGTGGGTGCTAGAGAAAGAATGGAGTTGGTTCTTCCCTCTAGTGGGTGCTAGAGAAACCAGGGAGTTGGTGCTTCCTTCTAGTAGGTGCTAGAGAAAACATAGAGTTGGTGCTCTCAGCAAGTTGTAGCTTGCAAAACAGAGGTTGTAGCCTCACAATGAGTTGGAGATCATATGTATGATAATGTACAGAATGTAAAGATTACTTATCATACCAAGAAGAAGAGGTTTTTACCCTTTATGGGT
>ML807053.1:189468-201122 GCA_009831015.1 Picea engelmannii | reverse complement strand
CAATCATGGAATAAAAAGGCAATTCTCTATTGCTAGGACACCTCAACAGAATGGAGTTGTTGAAAGAAAGAATAGGACAGTACAAGAAATGGCTCGAACAATGATAATGGATTCAAAGTTGACAGATATTTTTTGGACACAGGTGTTATCACTGAAATTTCGTCCACACATGGTTACAAGAACTCAGCATCGTCAAACAATGATGAAGTCATCCATGGACCTGAATTAATACCATAGCATTCAAAAAAGGTCAAAAACTATACAAAGTAGTGAAAAATTGAAGAGCGCTTTGCAGACATTGGGCGCGCGCACGCATGCACAGAACAGGAACGTAGAAATCATGCACAGGCGCACGATGCGCGACTGTTAGCGCAAAAATCCACGCACCTGCTAAATGACGCATTTATGGAAGTGGTCAGCCTCCCAACCACTTATGGTTCATCTCCCAAGCCGATTTGACCCTCAAATCTGGGCTGGATCCGACTGGTGGGCTGGTCAAAGACCTAATAATGCCCTAATTAGCCTCTTTTCACACTACAAAGAAGTTCAACAATAACCCAAATGAATGCTATAAAAAGACATGGATGCACCTCATTTTCTCAAGGAATTCAAAGTAATGTTATGCTGCCTCTATTGTTTTGAGGACTCCATCCTTGACACAAGCATATTGGCACCATTACATTGGACAATCCACCTCACCATTGAGTGGATTTGTAAAGAGTTCTTTCATCACCATTTTCCATTTTTATTTGTTGTAAGAAGAGCTAGCTAGTGAGGGTCCAAGAGCCTTCCCTTGGAGGAAGAAGGGACTCATAGTCCCCTTTCTTCTTGGTGATTTGTTTCCACTAATAGATCAGCCTCAAACATTGGTGATATGGGTCTTATGGTTCTTTTTGTTTCTATATCCCTATGCTCATGAATTTAGTTTTTATTGCATCTCTTAGTTTAATTCTTAATTGTAGTTTTTTGTTTTCTTTCCCTAACTCTTTTCTCTACAGCTGTCCTGCTCAGCAGACCCAACTGAGCTTGCAAGCACCTCTATTTTGCTCACCAAGGTGACGAAAGAGGCACAACAGATTGGCAACTCCACTGGGGAAAGGTATCAATTTCCTACCTCATTTGGGTTTTCTTGCTCTTCTTTTAGTTTGTTTAACTTGTAGGTGCACTAACCGACCTAAGCCGACCTGCCAACCAACCAATTCCAAGTTGAATTGAGAGAAATCCATTTGGCTTTTTCATTCTCGGCCATATGTCTTGTATGCGTGGGTTTTTAGGCCCACAAACGCACATCGTGTGCCCATGCGCCTGAATCACGGTTCTGTTACGTGCACGTGCGCCTGTTGACTTATCTCTGTTCACGCGCATGCGCTCTGTGCGCCTCTATCTCCACTAGGACCCGCGCATCTGTGCAAAATTTCACATTGTAAATTTGTTGAGATGTGGGGAAGGACATCTGCCTTCTTAAAAATGATGTCAAACATGTTTTAAAGCTGCACCACACTTAGTCCCCTCATCATATAAAGGGGTTAGTCAAAAAACACATAAGCACTTAGGAGGATTAAATCAATTTCCCTTCTTTGCTTTTTGCCACATGGATGGTTTGTTTTGACTCACAAAATAAGTTGGAAATCATTTTTAATCACATTTAACTTGCATTGGGACTAGAAGTTGAGTAACAATCACTTAGTAATCTCTTCTCTCGCGCCTCCAAGCGATCTTGAGAATCAGAAAAAGATTGTGAAACGATTTCATCTCCCTTAAGAACATTAAAACCTTTAGGAGAGGACAACAACCCTTCTTAGGACTCCTCTTAGTTTACTTTTTCAAACATATCTTAATATTGTAACGGGCCCATACATGCCCACATGCTACAAAGATAGGATAGTGTTTGAATTTTTTTCTTTCTTAGATCAAAACACTAGGGAAGTTTAAAGGTTTGTAACGGGCCCATACATGCCCACATGTTCAATCTATGATAGTTTCAAATCTTTTCTTAGATTACATCACAATAGGGAGTTAAAGGGATAGTAACAGACCCACATGTCCACATGCTAGCTTCCTAGGGACTTTTGAATTACGCAAGGTTGTACCAAAGGCACTTAGTTAATTAGGTAATCAAACTCTTGTAAGGACCAAGTGAAGTCCACATGCAGCAAGGCGACATCTAATTCACTAAAAATTGGCACACTTTCACTCACACACAAAAGTCACTTATCACTCACATAGCTTCTTCTTGAAACGTGGAGGTCAAAGTAAGTTTCCTCCAAAGGGATTCCGAAAATACCCCACCCATTTCTTGACGAGACTATCCACTCCCATTTTTAAATCAACGAGGTTGGTTTGCACCCCCAACCTCCCAAAAAAACTACATCTAAAATATTTCTAAAAACTCACTAAGTTTTCCTCCACAGGAGGTGCCAAAAGAAATTTTTTAGTCTAGGTAGGATTTCGAGGATATGCATCCAAATAACTCCCCGTTATCTGGTTCTCACATTGTCAAAACATAGAGGTTGTCAAATAGGGAACAGCAAATGCTCCAAGTCAAGTGTTCCAATAACCATAAGGCAGGGAGATACCCGTGAAGGGTTGAAGGCCAAGGTCCGGTTGTTCTGTGCGTCCCCCCTTAAGGCACCCACCTCTTGGATGGGATCCAGCTTGTGACCCATTTCTTAGGTTGAAAATCAAAATGATGCACTTTGACCGAGGTACCTAGTGACCAATTTAAGGACATCTACCCAGGTGGGAATTGTGGGCTGCAATTGCACCTTGATTGGATTTTGTGTGGCTATTGGGAAATATTGCCAACTCTTTCGGGATATGCCCCCTTTACCTCTCATTATAACCAATTATTTCATCCTTCACTAGTTTCTCTTCCAGTGACTTCATGCCCCATTGTTGAGTACTATTGGAAGGTCCAGTGCTATTTGAGAGGAAAGACGTTACGTCTTCTAGGACAGGAGCATTTTCTTTCTGTTGATTCCCCATGCGGACAAAACCCACTTACCCACATATATGCTTCTTTTTCAAAAACATTTTATGTATGATGCACATCTGATTACAGTTTGATTTGGATATATATATTGTGTAAACATTCAACGCAAAGGCTCTTGTTTCTATATTACTCTCACCACTCTTTGCACACATTCACACAGCTAGTCTGACATCATAGGGGAACCACAGAATCCCCGTCGTTCACGACGCTTGCTAAACCTCCCTCCTATCCTAGGGGGAGTGTTTGGTCGTGCCCGCTCATCGACATCGCCTTCACACACTCATGTGAGTGCTACTATTTTAGGATCAGCTTTGCTTGGTTCGACATTACTTGGGTCAACTTCCCAAGGTCATCCGTTCACTCGCTCTCCTTTACACGGAAGCGGGGGACCCACTTCCTCTCAAGGAGGCAGTACCAACCCACCTAGCCCCCCTCAAGGGTCAGGTTCACAACACACTATGGCCGGAGCTAATCCTCCCCCCCCACTGCAGATGCCATATTTGGCCTCTCTCAACATACTAGATCTCACCAAACTCACCAATGATCCTATATTGCATGATCCCACATGGCTTGCAATGCCAACCAAATTACCTTCAGAAATACCAAAGTTTGAAGGAAAGCCAGGCGATGACCCTGCCAACCATGTCATGAGCTTTCACCTATGGTGCTCCTCTAATAGCATTATGGATGATTCCATCAGACTGTGATTATTTCAACGCACACTCACTAGCCCATCGGCTAAGTGGTATGTTGAAGAAAAAACAAGATCCCACACAACTTTTGAGTCATTGGCCAAAGCATTCTTAACTTTCTTCCAATTACCCATCTGACACGACAATGGTCTAGAACTACTTTCTAATTTCAAACAGACCTAAGCCACACACATCACTGACCACATTCACGAGTGGCATAGGCGACGTAGTTTGTGCAAAGCAGAAACCACCAAGCAACATTGTCTCGACTGGTTTCTTAGATCACTTGTCTCTCTCCTCGGTAAGGATGTAGCTTCCACCTTCCCTCAATCTGAAGAGGAAGACATCAATAAGGCCCAACAGTATGACCTCATCTATGCACAGTCAGGGTACTTATACACTGTACTTCTTGATCTTCCAAAACCCGTGCCATTTGGCCAAGACAAACCTGGGATGTCTCACTCAACAGACGGACTAATTGGTGCCACCACTCACCACGGTCCACAACCCCAACCACCACCGATGTATGGAACACATCAATACCCACTGGCATATGGGGGCACTTCTTATTACCCCCCACCCCCTTATCAACAACCATACCCTGTTGCTATACCTCCACCCATCAGTGGACCACCACCGACACCTCCCATACATCCACCTATTCAAACAAACTCTGGTACCCCCTCTACCTCAGCTTATAGTACTAGCGAAAACACTACACCTTCCTATGTACCTTATGGATCGATACCACTACAGAATCCCTACTTCCCATTTCTTGGTCCTCCACAACCCATGGCTCCCCCACATCCTCATGCGGGGGTGAATTTTGTTCAACCCTCTGCTATTCAACAATACCAAAATTTTGAACAGTTGAATACAACCAATCCAACCCATCCATCGAACAATGCCAAGAAGAAAGGAAGGAACAAGAATAACAACAACCCAGGTCAAGGAGGGAATCAACCCCCACAACACCAACCCACTGGGGGCAACCAGAACCAAGGGAACCAAAACCCCCAAGGGGGAAATAATAATAAACGCCAAGGGAGAAATAATGTTAAAACCATCTTCCCTTGTGCCCTTTTTGGTGAGTTCGGCCATTACACTCATCATTGCCCCCAGATCACAGATTTCAAATGGTTGAAAGACTCTGGTAGTCTTCCCCATTCTCTCGCACTGCCTGCCCCTCAGTAGGCACCACAACAATACGTGCAACAACCCCCTCCCTCCATGCTGCAAAATCCTATTCCACATCAAGGTGTGATAAACACTCAACAGGACACACAGCTTCCCCCACCTCAGGTGGGACAATACCTCAACCCCAACAATCCAACATATCGCACAATTCTCCTCACAAGTGAGGAAGAAATCCTTCTACAAACGCGTAGTCGTCAGTATCATGCACTCGCTGAGTCTCCTTCCATCCCTCCAGAGCCAAACCCTACACTGACGGGACCCCCGTTGGTGATCCCTCGCCCTTCCACTGAACCATCGCTTCGCATCCCTCGCATCCCATTATGCAGGAATGTCCACAACCCACAGGCTAGGGATTCTTATAACTATAGTTTGGTAGACGACTTAGCACAATCCCTGGCTGCCATGTCGGTCTTGGAAGTCCTACAGACTTGTCCTACTCAGCGGAAATCACTACTTTCTGCCTTGGGGGCAGTCGACCCCGTAGATACCCGACTCATTACCTTTGATCTTGACAGAGGAGAACCTCGTCTTCCCGCCTTGATCGCTTTTCAAATACCAGTGAAAATACGAAACATCATAGTTCATCGGTGTATCATCGATGAAGGTGAATCTACATGCATTATGTCCAAAATGGTATGGCAGAAACTTGGTTCCCCAAAACTCATACCCTCTGCCATCACATTACGAGCTTATGACGGACGACCATCCTCTCCTGAAGGGCTCTTTCAAAATGTCCCCGTGGAACTCGGGGGCATGACTATTCTCATCGATATCGAAGTTATTGACACCCCTCTCGATTATAATATCTTGTTCGGTCGTAGCTACATGTACGCTATGAAGGCAGTGACATCTTCCGTCTTTCAGACAATGATGTTCCCTCACAATGGGAAGATCGTTACCATTGACCAAGTCTCACATTATGAGCCTAATCCATTTGCCAACATCGATAACATTCTTCCTCTCATCCACACAAGCCATGACACATATCCACTCGTCGAGATGGGTCCTGGGATTTTTAAAGATCCATCCTTATTAGGAACATATCATGGAGCACCACCGCTCCTACACCCTTCCAATCAAGTGTGTGTCATATCATCTAACAGAACTCACACAGAGGATACCCTTACTCCTACAGAGGCTTCTGTCATATCGGACGTCCCACTCGTCACAGACACCCCTCCTCCAGAATCTCCTGGACACTCGCCGACCCCACCAGTCCATGATTCCACCTCTCCCCAAGGACATAGTCCAGTTTGGGAGACAGTTCCCCAACCCCTCACTCAAATTTCATTCTTTTACAATGGGAAGATCGTTACCATTGACCAAGTCTCACATTATGAGCCTAATCCATTTGCCAACATCGATAACATTCTTCCTCTCATCCACACAAGTCATGACACATATCCACTCGTCGAGATGGGTCCTGGGATTTTTAAAGATCCATCCTTATTAGGAACATATCATGGAGCACCACCGCTCCTACACCCTTCCAATCAAGTGTGTGTCATATCATCTAACGGAACTCACACAGAGGATACCCTTCCTCCTACAGAGGCTTTTGTCATATCGGACGTCCCACTCGTCACAAACACCCCTCCTCCATAATCTCCTGGACACTCGCCGACCCCACCAGTCCATGATTCCACCTCTCCCCAAGGACATAGTCCAGTTTGGGAGACAGTTCCCCAACCCCTCACTCAAATTCCGTTCTTTTACCCTCCACCAGGTATCGAAACTTTTTAGGTAGCCGCAACACTCACACTACCTAATATGGTGTTAGCAATCCCAGTTTGGTATTTTCACCCACTAGAGATGGTCCCTCGACCATCCCTTCCCCCCCAGGAAGGAATCCCCATGACAATTCCCTTTCTTACTCCAACCACACCCCCACTCACTAATCCACCTGCCACAACTGGGGGTAGGAGAAAGAAGAAGGAGCCCACACCTCCACTTCCTCCACGCATCCCACCACCTTGCACACTATGTGAGAAAGAGGGCCACCAAACCAACAACTGTCCATCACTACCTGAATTACGGAATTTGATCCCACTCAATCAAACACTCGCCACTACTGCTAGTCCCACCACTACCACCCCCCCTTTCAGTAGTAAAGGGTTGAGGACCAAATACGCGTGTGCTATATGTTCAAAGTATGGCCATTATACCCATCATTGCCCAGCATTGCCACGCTTTCGGCAGACATTAGCCGCCGTACGCCAGAACTTCTAGAACAACCCCACTCCTGCTACGTCCTCCTCAATAAATATCATTGACATCCGTTATGTCACCACTTCAGTCAATGAACGTATGAGACGCACTTTCTCTCTCTACGATTCACTAGCTCATTTTACATACCAATGTCCTATGATCCTTGAATACATGCAACGTCAATTGACCCTGCTTCACCAACCCGCAGAGGCGATAATTGGCATTACCTCATCACTAGAGGCTCTTCATGTCATTTCTCCCGAACCAGAGGCACTCCCAACCCCTCCATGGTTCTTAGATGACGTATCTGAGGATTCAACCCCCAACCCCCCCAACTCTCTCGCTCATTCCCCTATGGACACTCTCCACCCAACCACCACGGGTACCCCTCAATACTTCAATATATGGTTTATTTCAAGTGAACCCTCACCATCTCCTAACAATGTTCCCCCTGCTTCTTCACCAAGGGGCAACCACATGACCATTGTCACCGATATTACTCTCGCCAACCCACTGGCATCGTCACAACCGTCCACCTGCAGACACATCACAGAGTCATATATCAGCTCAAGAAACCATCAACAACATAAAAAAGACTCATTTTTATACACCTCAACCTTGCCTCCTAGGCGCGGTTTTATTACCCACAAGCGCACACACATGCGCGCCTGTTAACTACACAGGTGCACATGTGTGCGCACTTGTTCACTACACATGTGCGCATCAGTGCGCACCTGTTTACTTCACAGGCGCGCCCCCAAGCGCACCTGTTCACCATACAGGCGCGCACAGATGCGCGCCTGTTCAACCTACAGATGCACACTTGTGCACGCCTGTTCAACCCATAGGCGCACCCTTAGAGCATGCCTTAAATACCCTCTACCGCGCTCCCATGCACGTATATTCGATGGATAGGCTCGCACACGTGTGCACCTATTACCAGATCGCCCGCGCATGTGGGGCCCACATCCCCTAAATATCCCTGTACGGCCCCCCGTACAGCCCCTGCCCAAAAAATGAAATCCTATTTCTATGCAGGATGATCAGACCACTAACCTGAAGCTCACTAATCACCAATCAGATGCCTCGTCCTCCCCGAATCTCCAAATCTCCTCTGAAAACTGCTCGTCCAGTCACTATTGTAGTAGGTAGAAATGAGGTGGCAATGTGGGCCCTACAGCTATATATAAGCCTTTTGCCAAACTTCCACTCACACTTCCGAGAACCCACGGTGTCCTTTTTTCAATCCGTCTTCAGCCACGAGATCAACATCCTATCATATTCATCATAACAGTCCCTGGGCCTCTTTTCATCCTGAGCCCCCGAGGTGCCTTTTTTCATACCCTGGTCAGGTACGCATGCGCATATTCACGCTTATCAAATACATGCTCATATCTTCGATTCTCTTCAGATATTGTTCACTTTGGGTATTTGGTTTTCATGTGTGTAGGTACTTGATCATCATACATCGACACAACCCTTTGAGGTATATACTCAACACTGGCATGTAGTCTTTCCCGCTGTATCGCACTTACATTTCCAGTCACACCCTCTGATATTTGCCTCTAGGATCCCCAGTCCCGGCTCTGCAGTACCCACACCTCCATTTGTATCTTCGGTACTGTTACCCGGTAGCATTCTTACCCACATGAGTTGTCCCATTCATAGCACCTTTTGACATTTTTGACACTCATGCTGTTTTTCAAAACCCTTTAGGGATGGGAGTCCTGATAGTCTTTCATCATGTCGCGAATCAACCACATACTCCTTCTCCTCATTTTGCTAGCTTTCCCACACGGACTCCCAGATTATCTCTTCTCGGTTATTTTTTTTTAACTGCACCTCCGCAATATCATGAACCCTACATTTCATCCACAATCAGTTTGCCCATCAACAAATTTCCCTCCATCCCACCTACCTCATACAGAAACTCACCAATGGGGCCCCCCACCCTTCATCAATCTTCCGAGCAAATTATGCCCTACATGGGCCACCCATATCACACTGGGGCACCCATTTCTGTATTTGTACATTTTCCCCCAGTTATTCATTATTTATTGTACAAACGCCTTTATATTCAGTCGTTACATTACCCTTTTTATCGTCACCTTTGGCGACCTGCTTCCCTCTTTTTGGCCAGCCGCAATCCATGTCACCCTTGGTTGGAGCACTACTTATCATCTTCCCTTGCCGGCATCGTCCATATCTTTAGAGTACCCTATAGGTCACTTACCTCTACCCTCTGAATTTTTTCACCTTGTCCCGCCTCTGACACAACTTATCCCCGGTCTTGTCGTCCCCCTGACACTCGACATCGTTGAACGGTTGCGGCCACTTTTTCTCTCTTACATCCTCCAACCAAGGGCAGTCTTGAGTCTCCTCACATATTGACTTTGTCCATGTACCTCTGCCACTTCCTCACCTCATAACATTCAATGCCAACACTTTCTCATGTTACGGTGGGCCTTACTTTGCGACTATTGCAGTTAGTTCTTCCAGTTGCTGAAGACCTCTAAACTTGGCAGGGCTATCAATGCCCACATCATCGCTGCTACTTATTACCACGATCACTGCCTACTATTCAGAGTATGTTCATTTGCAGAATTGCCTTCTACCTTTATCACAACTGCCCCCATGGGCATTACAGTTGTCTACACCAACACTTTAGTCATCTTTTTTCAGAGTTACATAAACACGAGCATGGGGCATGCCCGCCTCGTTTGTACATAGTTTTCTATTTTATACACCTCATGGAAGGTCGGGTCCTACCGGTTCCTTTTTTCTCCAACGGATCGCTCTAAATGATCCCACTATTGCTCTATCTTACAACAAAATTCTCAGTAGAAAAAACATTGATGGATTTCGGCTATACATATGCTCCTAACCTCATCCATCAGGGGGCATGTATTATCACTGAAATTTCATCCTCACATGGTTACAAGAACTTAGCATCGTTAAACAATGATGAAGTCATACATGGACCTGAATTAATACCACAACATTCAAAAAAGGTCAAAACTATACAAAGTAGTGAAAAATTGAAGAGCGCTTTGCAGACATTGGGCACGCACACACATGCGCAGAACAGGAACGTAGAAATCACGCACAAGTGCACGATGCGCGACTGTTAGCGCAAAAAGCCATGCACCTACTAAACGACGCATTTATGGAAGTGGTCGGCCTCCCAACCACTTATGGTTCAACTCCGATCCGACTGGTGGGCTGGTCAAAGACCTAATAATGCCCTAATTGGCCTCTTTTCACACTACAAAGCAGTTCAACAATAACCCAAATGAATGCTATAAAAAGACATGGATGCACCTCATTTTATCAAGGAATTCAAAGTAATGTTATGCTTCCTCTATTATTTTGAGGACTCCATCCTTGACACAAGCATATTGGCACCATTACATTGGACAATCCACCTCACCATTGAGTGGATTTGTAAAGAGTTATTTCATCACCATTTTCCTTTTTTCTTTGTTGTAAGAAGAGCTAGCTAGTGAGGGTCCAAGAGCCTTCCCTTGGAGGAAGAAGGGACTCATAGTTCCCTTTCTTCTTGGTGCTTTGTTTTCACTAATAGATCAGCCTCAAACATTGGTGATATGGGTCTTATGGTTCTTTTTGTTTTTATATCCCTATGCTCATGAATTTAGTTTTTATTGCATCTCTTAGTTTAATTCTTAATTGTAGTTTTTTGTTTTCTTTCCCTAACTCTTTTCTCTACAGCTGTCCTGCTCAGCAGACCCAACTGAGCTTGAAAGCACCTCTATTTTGCTCACCAAGGTGACGAAAGAGGTGCAACAACAGGTAGTGCATACAACAATTCACATTCAAAATAGAGTAATGCTTAGAAACAACACTGATAAAACTCCCTACGAGCTATGGAAAGGAAGACCAACAAATGTGAAGCACTTTAGAGTTTTTGGAAGCAAATGCTACATCAAAAGAGAAGATGGTAGAATGAGAAAGTTTGACTCTCGTGTGGACAAAGGAATACTTGTTGGTTACTCAAGTACAAGGAATGCATACAAGTGTTACAATCTAAGATTAAACAAAGTTGTGGAAAGCATCAACGTAACAATTGATGAAACAGGCAGACCAGAATCAAAGGAAGAAGAAAACAAATCAATGAAACAACTTTTTAAAGAAGAAGATGAAAAAGAAGAAGAAGAGGAAAATGAAGATGAAGAGAATCTGACAGAAGAATAAGAGAAAGTTCAACAAGTATCTCCAAATACACCTAGCAAACGAGTACAGAAGAATCATCCTTCAGATCAGATTATTGGAAACAAAGATGTAAGAGTTTAGACTAGAAGAAAAATATGTTCACCAGAAAAAACACACCTAGCATTCTTATCTACAATTGAACCAAACTGTTTTAAAGAAGCCAGGAAGGATGAATTTTGGAATAAGGCCATAGATGAAGAATTGGATCAAATAGAGAAAAATGACACTTGGGAATTGGTTCCAAGACCAAAGAATAAGAATGTGATCGACACAAAATGGGTTTTCAGGAATAAATTGAATGAATATGGACATGTTACAAGGAACAAAGCTAGATT
>ML807053.1:174072-187450 GCA_009831015.1 Picea engelmannii | reverse complement strand
GAATACAAAATAAATTATTTCAATAATAAATTTAATGGAGAAATTAGAAGTGGACCCAACCCTAAAATAAGGAAAGTGGGCCAAGTGACCTAGAAGGTGTTTTTAAGGAAGCTACTTGGAGAGTAAAAATAAGAGGCAAGGCTATCTCATTTGAATCACACTTGAGAATATTGAATATCTATATGTGTCTGAGGTAACCAAGGATATATAAATTGTAATTCTAAGTGAAGGTGAATAAAAGAACGCTGAAATGCAAGGAAGGATAAATTCTTTTGATGGTGCTTTCTAAGGTATGTTGTTTACAGGTCATCTCACCATTTTCGCTATAACTTTTTTTCTATAATGATTCAGACCATGAAATTTATATGCAAGTGAGAAAACATATCGAATTATCTTTGGTAAAACATTTATCTTGTGGGTCGTTGTATTTTGAGAGTTACACTCCGTGGAAAATAGGGTTTGTGGCCAGTCCTGAAACTAGTCAAAATCAGGTGTTTTGGGTAAACACGTCATAAATTATTCATAACAGATCCAAATTCAATGAGACAAAATGTTTTGGTTAGGGTACAGTCTGTAGTATGCTATGTAACATTTTTAGATCAATTCATCAAATATTTTGTGCGGGGAGCACTCTACAATGTCACGCTTTAGAATAAGATAGAATTCAACAAGGTATGCCATTTTTGCTATAACTCCTTTTTTGAGAGGTTCCAAGTAGTGACACTTGGAAGAATTGCATAAAACACACTGAAGAACAATGTGTATCAGTTTTATATCTTTATACATTACATGTTCAAATTTTTTATTACTTCAAGTTAGGGTTGTTGACTAATCCAAAACTAGGCATGTGAGACTAAAGAAAAGTTTGATGAAAATGCTAGTCTCTTGTTTTTAAAGTTAAGGAAGGTTTGCAGGAATGTGATCATATACACTAGTTTTATTATAGAGATACAAATCATATTTGGATGATGAAATTGATGAGGGCTTTTGGTTGTGGTACATGTTGAGTACATGGTTGAGACAAGTAGTTGATGAGTTGGCGCACATACATGAGGTGTATAGTTGATGATGTTGGTACATATTGATGAGTCATAGTTGATGAGTAGTTGAAACATGATTGGTACATACTTGGTACATGGTTGGATGCACTTGTTTATGGTTAGGTTGATTATAGGTTGGTGCATGGTTGATGCACTTGTTGATGGTACATGTTGATTACAGGTTGAGGTACAGGTTGATGCATGGTTCAGATTTATTGGTACAGTTTTACAGCGGTATATCTCACAGTAATAGTGTGACAGTGGTTCCATCATTCTACTTCTACTTCAGGGTGGCAGGATGGGGCAAGGACAGGTGGTTGTAGTCACCTTTCGGTTGTAGCTGGAGAACATTGGGGGTTGTAGCCTCCTTCTAGTTGTAGCCAGAGAATTGGGGAGTTGGAGCTTCCCTCAGGTTGGATCCTGAGAAACTAGGGGGTTGGAGCCTCCTTCCAGTTGCAGCTGGAAAACAAAGGAAGTTGGTGCTTCCAATGAATGTAATTCTTCAATACTAATGCAGTTGGTGTTAGTGAAAACTATTTGATAGAGCTAAACTTAGTTATTTATCGCTAGAATTGGCAGTTCAGTTCCTTTGACCAGACTCTTGTTAAATTGGCGGATTAAACACTTTTCATTTTGCTAGCACCCAACGGAAATATTATTAAGCACCTTACAACCATACGACCTGACCATAACCCAACGGAGAACACCACTGGCACTTTTTCGTACTTACCTTCAATCTCCGCATCCATACACCGATGGACACGTGGCTGCAACGGAAAACACCAAACTCATCGGAGTTTGAACCCTCCTTCTTCCGCTACGATCTGGGCCGTCGATTCTTAGCTATTTGGTTCCGCTCAGATCTTGGTCGTTCGTTTCTGGGTGATTGGCACCGTTGATCCTTGATCCCTTCGGATTCCGCTCTGCTTTCCACCGTCGATCACAACACTTACAGAATGAAATATCGGTTCATTATAGTATTGCTTCGATTCCAGGGATTATTAAAAAAATATTGACAGATCATATGAGAACAAAGATATCATAATCACACATAGACGAATAGGGTTTCTCACATATCATAATGTTGCACAATAGAAAGAAATTTTATTAATGAATTCTCTTTCTCTCCTCTGCAACTCTCCTGTGCACTCTCTCTCGTGCCCTCTCGTCCTCCTTTTACAATCGAACTTAGTTTGCTTAAATACAATTCAAACTTAGGTTTTCAGATCCACAAAGTCTGGATCGAATCCACTTAGATCCTACAATTTCTGCTTGTAATCCTAACTTCTCCTACAACTATTACATTGTTAGGATTCGAGATCCTTTGACAATTTATTCAATTTGAACTGAATACAACAAAGTAAATTTAAGAGCACCCACTCTCTTTAGTAAAATTTGGCTTTGACTCTCAACAACCATAGATCTTCTAGAACTGTGAGCTTATGCTCCTGCATCAAATACATATAAGAAAAAGCATTCCGTGGTTTTCTCTCGAATTGGGTTTCCACGTAAAACACTGGTGTACTGTGTATGTGTGTGATTGTTTATTTCTTATTGCTCATTATTGGATAATAATTCTACATTGATATAACATTTGAAGAAAAAGGATTATAATTACGCTATTCCTAATTCACCCCCCCTCTTAGTAATCCAACAAGGCTAAAGTAACATCATCATCTTCAACATGAAAGATGAAATGACATCATCATCATCATAATCATCTTCAACAAGGAGCTGATGTGGCATCATCATCATCAACTTCAGCAAGAAGCTGAAGTGGCATCATCATCATCATCTTCAGCAAGAAGATGAAGTGGCATCATCATCATCATCTTCAACAAGAAGCTGAAGTGGCATCATCATCATCAACTTCAGCAGGAAGCTGAAGTGGCATCATCATCATCATCATCTTCAGCAAGAAGCTGAAGTGGCATCATCATCATCAACTTCAACAGGAAGCTGAAGTGACATCATCATCATAAACTGCATCAACATGGATTAGTATAACACTAATACATCATCATCATCAATAATAGCACAAGGCTGATACAACATCAAAAGAAACAATATCACAACACAAAGGCTAGAGCATCATCAACATTAACACTAGGCTGAGAATCTTCAACACGAGGCTGGCATCACAACAAAAAGCTGACAACACATCATCACAGCATGAGGCTGACACATCATCACAACACAAGGCTGGCATGTCATCAACACGAGGCTGACATCACAACACTTAAGCTGACACATCATCACAACATGAGGTTGTCACATCATCACAACACGAGGCTGACATGTCATCAACACGAGGCTGGCATGTAATCAGCATGAGGTTGGCATCACAACAATTAAGCTAGCACATCATCACAACAATTAAGCTAGAATCACAACACAACAATTAATTTGGCATCAACAATTAAGCTGGAATCTCAACACAACAATTAAGCTAGCATCAACAATTAAGCTGGAATCTCAACACATCAATTAAGTTGGCATCATCAATTAAGATGGAATCTCAACACAACAATTAAGATGACATCAACAATTAATCTGGAATCTCAACACAACAATTAAGCTGGCATTGACCAATTAAGATGGAATATCAACACAACAATTAAGCTAACATCAACAATTAAGCTGGAATCTCAACACAACAATTAAGATGGAAGCACAACACTCGAATGACATCTCAACACAACAATTAAGATGGAAGCACAACACTAGGCTGGCATCTCGACACAACAATTAAGATGGAAGCACATCACTAGGGTGACATATCAACACAACACTACTCCCCCTATTGAGGGAGGTCCTTTCAGACTATACCGAGCTTATCTCAAAAGTGCTCAAACTTTACACGAGATAGAGGATTGGTCAAGACATCGACAACTTGTTCATCCGTGCTAACATATTGGAGCTTTATGGATCCTCTCTGCACCATGTCACGAATGTAATGGTATCATATCTCTATGTGTTTCGACTTGTCATGAAATACATGATTCTTTGTCATCTTTATGTAGCTATGGTTATCACATACGATCGTGGTTGCTTCCATCTCTAGGTCTAATAGACCATTCAACAACTTACAAAGCCATATGGCTTCACAACTGGCAGAACACACAACAATGTATTCTGCTTCCGCTGTACTGAGAGCAATTCTTGATTGCTTCTTACTCAGCCATGAGATCATGGCTGATCCCAAACTGAAACAACATCCTGAAGTTCTCTTTCCGTCAGAGACACTTCCAACCCAATTTGAGTCAGTGTACCCACTCAGTGTGAAATTATGATCTCCATCATAACTGAGACCATAATTTAATGTACCCTTAAGGTTCCTCATCGCATGTTTTGCAGCAACTAGGTGAACATGTCTGGGTTCTACTAGAAACTGACTCAAAGTGTTCAAGACAAAACAAATATCTGGTCTGGTGTTCGTCAAATACATCGATGATCCAATGATATCTCTATACAACGTGGCATCAATCAATTCTGATGAAGTGTCGACCAAAAGCTTCAACTTAATTTCCATGGGTGTATTCATGGACTTGCACTCCAACATATCAAATATATTCAGGATTTCAACTGCATACTTCCCTTGGTTAAGGAATATTCTCTCTGGGCTCTGCCATACCTCAAGACCTAAGAAATAATGCATTAGGCCAAGGTCTTTCATCTCAAATTCTAAAGCGAGCTTCTTCTTACATTCGGTGATGAGTTTTTCTTCTCCAGTTAAGAATAAGTCATCCACATACAAAATCAATATCACCGGCTCATCATTAATAACCTTGAAGTAGAGGTTAGAATCATCTTTACTCTTGGTAAAGCCCAAGCTCATCAGAAAACTATCTATCCTCTGCAATATCAAGCTCCGGGAGCTTGCTTCAACACGTACATATCCATCCTCAACTAGAAGACATGAGTCTTTCTATCTTCAATCTTCAAATCATTTTTCTCATTACATTGTACTAATTTGGTACACTTGCTCAGCTGCAACTCAATCTGCACAATCATGTGCTCGCTTTATGTGCTTTATGCAAAGCACTTATTTGTCTCACTATTTGGGAGTATGTCCTCTACTCTCTCTGCAACTGTTCCTTCTAGAACTGGGACTCTGCACCTGCACCTTCTCTACGGCTGAAAATGATTGCTTCATCCTCACTGTGGCTTGTAAAATCTAAGAGTAAATCGTCTTCTTCTATAATGGAAACAACTTCATATGAAACTGAGGGTGGCTCAATAACTGATACTAAAGATAGCTCTTCTTCTTTCATGGAGGTAACTCTATCTTTCATTGTAGTCATGTCTCCATGACCCAACTAATGTACTGCACCAACTGCCACTCAATTTTAAATATGGGGATTTCTCCCCCTACATCCCATACTATATATGAATCATGGTTGTTTTGGTTGTCTTCATAAATACTAGAACTATTTCTTCAATAAGTGTCTCGTCATAGTCTTCTCCCTTTTTTTGGGAGAATCCTCTAGACATACATCAGGCTTTGTATATCTGTAACATGTTTGATATGTATAGATCAAAATTGGAAGTCAATACTGACTTCTCTTCTCACAGAAGAATCCATATCCTAGTCTTTTTGACTGGCTTCCTTCTTTGTCCCTGAAACAAGGGAATATTCCCAGGAGATTTCATATCTCCTAGAATTTTCTGAAGCTACGATCTAGTCTTCTCACAACATCTGTCTCCCAGTCATGGAAGTTGACTCTTCATCTGATACTTTCTGAGATTAGGCTTACTCTCAATTTCTTTTGAGTCTATAAGGACTTCATCATCTCTTACAAGGTACACTTGGTGTTGAATACCAAGTCTATATGTGAAAGACGAAGTCAGGCTTCAAACGAGTTCTACTTCCTGTTCTAATGTTCGGTCATCTTTGGAGCCTTTTGCTCCTTTCAATCAATCTTCATATGAGATACTCTGAATCTCAAGAGATAGCTTCTTCTTCATCTTCTTTGGTATATGAGTGTATATGGTCATGTACATAGTCTACTTCATGTCTCATATAATATGTTTCCTTCAACAACCTTCACTATAGCTTCCTCAGAGTTATCACCTGTGACCTGAAACAAGGTCAACGAGCAAGAATAATACTCTTTTGATAGTAGTAGATAAAATAATAGCACGAATAATCATCATAGTAGCTCCTTTAAAGCTATCACTTGTGACCTGTCTGAAGTAAGGATCAAAAGTAAGAAATACAATATGAAATGAGGTCAACACTCTTGTAGTGTTGTGATCAACCATTCCTCCATTGCAAACTAGAACTAACACAAGAGGTTTCTCCTAGAGGAGATGTTAGTTGTATCAGGCAAATGATTACATTAAGCATTTATCTCAATATGCTCACATGCTACCAAGTATAATACTTTTCAAAGACTTCTATCTTAAATATAGTGTTTAGTTGTAAAGGGGTAGTTATCAACTTGTCATGTGCAACTTTGAATCTTATCAACTTAATTAATCAAACCTGGAACCTGGAGCCTTGTCCTAAAGAACGAGTGTGCTTTCTTCAACCTATCTTCTGTACTAAGAAAATATGATATCTTGACAGAAGGTTGGGTTAGAGGCTAAACTCTATGATCCCAACTTTTAATCCATCTAATACCTTGACTTGTATTTTGACCAATGGTTAGAATGATGGCCATAGCTACAACATGCAACACTGATCAAAATAATGTCATAACAAATAGATGCATATCAGAATAATCACACATGGGTTGCATTATTCCTCTGAATGTGTTGGATCTTGAGATCCTTCTGGATCTATGGCAAGAGATCCCTTCTCCTGCAAATACCCTTTAATGCTTAACAATTTAAACATATGTGAGTACATACCTCTGATAGCATTTGCAAGTAGTGGCACCATCTAGTAGCAACGACAATGATCACCAAGTCTTAAAAACTTCAAGGGTGACTGCAACTGGTACTACAACTGATACTTCAACTAGTACTACAACTGCAATTGATACTGCAACTGGTTCTCAGACTGCAACTGCAACTGCAATTGCAACTTAGGGTTTTATGAGGAAACCCTAATTTTTCAAACTTCAAATTTTGAAATTCTGATCCAGGGGATAGATGTGCTGAGTTGAGGCGAGTAAGATGGTCTAGTTAGATTTATGAAAATCCAAATTTTACCCCCTCAAACTTGACCAACATATTTCTGGACTGGTTCTTCTGGTACTTCTGGTACTTATGGTTTTTTGGTACGAGTGAAAACTAGGGTTTCACTTTTTGGGAGATCTACCCACTGAAAAGGTGCACTAAAGGTGCCAAAGAAATCCTTGGGTTAGGGTGCACTTTTCTAGATGGTTTTGAGGATGAAACTCTTCTTCAATAAAAATCCCTAATTTGCATGTACGACAACAATGCCGTTTTTCTTCTTCTTGTGAAATATGCTCTCTTAAGCTTAGCTATGATACATGGTTAAGGTTTAAGCTATTATTAGGTTTCCTTTCAATTCACTAGATAACCATAGCATAGATAAGATCACTGATAAATACACAATCACAAGAGACACAACATTTATCCCGGGAAACCCTTATGGGGGAGAAAACCCAGGAAAAAATTCCTTAATATAGATAGCCAATATAATGCCAAGAGAATAAATCAAACAAGACATAAAGTCCTCTCCCAAGTAGTGCACCTCTCTCTCTCTCTCTCTCTCTCTCTCTCTCTCTTCTTCTCCAACTACAGCTCCAGACTTGCGCTCTGATGAACAAGTGAGTGTGTGTCCAAATGAAGTGCTAGCCTCTCTTATTTATACAATCTAGCAGGCACTGGACCAATGTGTCTTTTCACTGGCAGGGACGAATTCTCAATCTGGGTGGTTATAACTACTTTAATATATTTTGGGTGGTTTTAACCACTTTAATATATTCTAGGGCCGAATTTTCATTTAGCCCATTACAATTAGGGTTTGACCAATCCGCAAAAGGGGATTCGGTCAATTCCAATATCGACATGATCAATCCACAAAAGGGGATTGATCTAATGAATAATACATCAATAATAATTAGAATACTCTTTGCAGTTACATTATTTCAACAACCAGACCCATTCCTCTTTGCATCCTCTCCCTCCACCCACACATTTCCTTCTTTTCTTTCCTTCCTCAACGAGATTTCATGGGTCCAATTCCAAATTTCGTGGGTTAGGTAAGAGAGTTTTCAATGGGTACTCTGCCCATCTCCTCATTGACTCTTGAGAAGAACTTCTCAAATACCATCCTGACTGGTAATTTATTTTTCTGGGTCAGAGGACTATTCTAGGTCTGAATAATTTAAATCCAATAGAGTACTGGTCTAGTAGGGGTCACATCAACCATTACTGGTTCCCCTCACCATCTCTCTCATGCATCATGATATTCCTTGGCAAACCCCTTCAACAATTATGCAACACTTTCCATTTTATTTTTAGTAACATAAATACATACATTACCTTTTATAACAAAAAGGTTCATCAATTCCAACATCCACACATATTCAGTCTGCCCATAATGTTTTAGTAGGTTATAGTTATATTTACAAGCTAGGGGAAACAGAGGTATTACATAGACACACACACACAAAATATATACAAAAATAAAAATAAAAATACAAATACAAATTAGGAAAATAAGGCCAAATTATACATGAGTCAGGGTTCCATGCCCGTCATGGTTCCACACCAGTCAGAGTTTCAGACCTAGGGACCCAAAAAATATTATTAAGGTATACCATGTAGATTTCAAGTAACCATGTGTCAAGGCGGGTAGCTAGGTTGTATGGCGATCAAGAACACTCAGATTTGGATGCGACGAATGGAAATTGACCAAGGGGAAGAACATGATACGTCATGTGATAAATCAACATCGCAAATAGTGACCCAAATGATAAAATAAGATCGATGACAACTGGACGCAGGACACATGTCAATCTAGTCAATATTAACATCTCAAAGGGAAGACCTTCTAAGATCACAAAGAGAGGGAATACGATCAGATCAAAGAAAATTTTCTTACATCAAGCCACAATATATGAAATTGATTATGAAAAATAACAAGCAAGCACTGAGAGACAACACAAAAAGGTCCTACAACCAAGATGCTCAATGGGCCTTGGGCCTAAGTTTTCCAAGAGAGGAAAGGATGAAAGAGAAAATCGATAGAGATTAATTCGGAGAGGCTTGGGTACAAGCCCGTGGGAATGGAATATTCGATATCATTGGTAGCTTCGGACCTTGGGGAAATTGTAAGCCAAGGTGATTTTCTTCTTGGTAAGGGGAAGCCTGGTAAGGATCAAGGTTTTGGACAAGGATTAAGGTTCCGATCTCATCACCGCGATGGTGATAATAATAATAATAATAATAAAAGAAATATGGATGAGGCTCGGGAAAGATAAGGCTTAGTTCACAATGCTGACTATTGGATTCAAATGGTAGACAAGGTCTGCATAGAGAGAATTCTATGCAAGAGGAGAAGATCAAGGGATTCCCCACATGCATCTCAAGGGTGGAGCAGTCATGCAAATGAAGTGATCCCACGAACTTTCTACTACAACCACAAAGAATACGAGATTAGTTATGCAAGGAAAAGACACTAAATTATACCATAAACATTACATTCCCTTCCTTCAACAAACTTATAAAAGAGTGATGGGTTTGATCAAAGATAATCATGGGTGGTTGTAGATAATCATCCTGAAAACTTCATCTTCCAAGTATCAAACTCAAAGGAATGATTAGTGATCTTGCAAATTCGGTCAAGAGTTCAAAACTGAAGAGTATGATTAATACATGGAAGTATAAAGATGAAGACATTAAACACAATATGCAAAGCAAGAGGATGCAAAATGCAAATGTGTTCTTCACTCAAGTTATCCATAAAGAAAGTCCTAAAAAATAAACTCGTTTAGGAGATACAATCATCGATCAATATTATACCCCCAACTCCCTCGAGGTAGATAAAGAATTAGCATTATGTTCAAGTAGTATAGGATTAGGCATTAGAGATGAAATTTTAGTAGGGGGCGCTTTTCCTTTCGCTTGCAAAAGAAAAAGTAAAAGGGTTTTTTTTTGGCCTCAATAGGTACCTAGCGAGTTTGAGATACAAGTGACAAACTCCAATGTGGAAATGAATTAACATGCAAGAAAAATAACACTTAATGTTATGGTAGAAACCATGAGGTGTTTACACAAGAAAATATGTATTTTTTTAACAAATACTAAATGTCTCTCTCTTAGTATAAAAAAAGAGGGAAGCAAAGAAAGTAGATTGACTCTTATAAAAGAATATAGAAGGGGAGTAGTGTTTCCTAATATTTAGATGAAATATAACCATCCAATTCCAAAACATCAAACAACTAGTACATTGAGGGAAAAAAGAGGGAAGCACATAAAGTAGATTAGATTGACTCTTATAAAAGAATATGGAAGGGGAGTAGTGCTTCCTAATCTTTAGATGAAATATAACCATCCAATTCCAAAAAATCAAATCTTTATACAAAGAGGGATATTAAAATATAATAATTCAAATCAATACACATTGGAAAGATAATTTTGAAAGTAAAAAACCCCCTACTTTTACTGGTGAGATGAAGATTCAACATGATGTTAAATAATGGCTACTCAGAGTGGTGAAGAATTTTTAACTTCACAACTACTCTAGTAACACGAAGGTTGGGTTGTCGCATATGATCCGATGGAGAAGGCATCCTTATGGTAATAACACCACAAACAAGTATATAGGAAGAAGGAAAATGTGTTGAACAAAAATACTTGTTGGAGGATTATTATGAAAAAAGGAGATTTAACAAGTTCCATGACCTAAAGTAGGGTCAAAGTATGCAGTGTACACAAAGAATGAGTAGTTGATGATGATTTTTTCCTTAGTGGATCAAAGCATTCACATGTAGAATAGATTCATATTATGGATCCTCAAACCCTAGCGAATATTGTTTGAAAGCCTTGACACTATGAGGACTAGAGACAAAATATATAAGAATAATAGAATAAATGAAAGGAAAAGAAGAGGACACCGAAAAGAAAGGGATGTAAATCATCCTTTCATAGACATGTTCAGGGGGTGACTTAGCTTATTCATAGTAAACCACACACATTTAACAAGAAGATGGAGCTCATAATTTGTTATGATAATGATAATAGAGGTCACCATGCAAGACATAGTATAAAGAAAAATAATTGGAAAATAGTGCTAAATGCATACAAGAACCTAGTTGTGGAAAATGTAGCATAGCCACCCAATATATATCTATCTATCTATATATATATATATATAGAAAACTAACAAGATTATTGTTAGTCCACTATGATCAAGGTTCAAGGTAATATTTCAACCCTACTTGTTTTTATTTTTATAAAAATAGGAGCTAATCATAACTTTGTAGAGCCTAGGGTAGTAATTGATTACAAACTTAAGATGAAATTAGATGACCATCCATGGGTAGCGTTAGCACCTTAAAATGCACCCCCATTTTTTTCATCAGTTCTTGTAAAGAAATTAGATCCAAAGGCAAAGTCATTTCAATAGTGAATGGACAAAAGTGAATAAATTATTGAAACCTTGAATTTGTTAGGGTTTAATGATTAACAAAGAAAGAAAGTATCATGCATCTTATCTAGAGTTTGTAAGAAAGTGATTGGTATTGTTTTCATAGGATTTGGGCTCTCATTATATAAAAAAGGTTCAAGTATATTATTGTTCCTCCATACATCAAGTATTTCTTAGTGACTTATTGGCTTGTTAGTTGTTAGATAATGGAGATGCCTTGTCAAATGCTTGGGCAAAATAAATTTATATTTAAAACTGAGATTCATGGAGTCACCCTATGATTTCATTGTAGATATAAATGGATATTGTTGATAGTAATTGATGCATTTATCTACTTAGAATATAAGTTTTTATGTATGTCTATTGTTGTTATTGGATTTATAATTTTCTAGCCCTAAATAATTTTCTAGAGAGAAATTACAATATGAACATTCACAGTCAGTGTAAACCCTAAACCCCAAAATCGTGTCCATAATCATGAAGTCTTGGGTTCAATCCCATAATTTTTAAATAAAAAATAAGCCTAAAAAATTAATAAGCATAATTAAGTACCAATTTTGGCGGCATTGCTAGTCCCCTGAGTGAATCTCCCTTGGCTCTGTCTCTTCTGTATGTGGGGTATTTGTTGATACTGAGAGGGGGTTGAATCAATATCAAGTACAATTGAAAAACCTTTTTCAACTTATACTTAAACCATTCAATTATATCCAATGAGCAATGAACAATAGTATAAGAGTTACACCGATACACCATAATACACCATGCACAATATATGAAAAATAATCAATAGTTTTTGTTCAAGGGAAGTAATGACTTCCAAAGGTAGCTACAACTTGCAAATGTAGAGGGAGGGATAAACCTCCAAGAGGAATATACAATACTACAATATCAAGAGAGAGTTGAACTCTCCATCCTTGCCCCTTCCTTTCACCCAATAATATATGAGAGATAATAAAACTTTACATTAAATCATCACCATCAACCAATCATCACATAGAACCTAATAATGCTTCCTGAGACTTCGTCAATTTATGCAATTCTTCAATTCTTGGAGTACTTTGATCCTGTAGATAATATTACTCAATGTATTCTCTAAAAATCCTCCAATTTTCACTCCTTGAATCCTCCCCAAAACGAGGTTATAGAAAGAATGGTAGATTTTATTCAATTCTGGTCTATTCAGAAGACCCAACTTGTACAACATGCCCCACGCTCAATATTTAACATACGATTCTGAAACTTGCACAAAAGAAACTACAATCCGTAATATTTCCAATGGAAGTAGTCCCACTTCATTTGGATTCTGTATGAATAAGTTATGACTATTTTACCCAGAACACCTATTTATTGACTAGCTTCAGGACTGGTCACAAACCCTATCTTCCACAGAGTGTATCTCCATAATTATAGTGAATCAAGAGCTGAAATTTTTACCAGAGGTACCTTGATATGTCTTCTCAAGACCATAGTGATTTCACCATCTGAATTGTTCTAGAAAAAAAGTTATATCAAAAATGGTAAGATGACCTGAAAATAACATACCTTAGAACACATCACCAAAAGACTTCATCCTCCCTTGAAATCTGGCCTTCTTTTACTTCTTATTTCCTGTGAAATTCAACTTCTATCAAATGAATGTATAATGATTTTTATTTATACCATTTATGTCACTTCCTTTTAACATTATGGCCAACCTAACACTTTCTTATTTTGTAATTCTTTTCTTTAATTATCTTTAGGGCCTACATGTACTTCCTTCTTCAATTCA
>ML807053.1:136294-170856 GCA_009831015.1 Picea engelmannii | reverse complement strand
TCACTTTGTCATCTTCAAAAATTCATTTCTCCTCAACCATGAGGATCCACGTGACGTGCCACATACCACCAGAAACAAAATGATGTATACTATCCATCCATGGGTGTTGTATCTGCATGTGCATTTTCCTTCATGTCCAAATATCTTCATCAATCTTGCGGTCCAAAACCCATGACTAGGGTTGACATCAATGACAACAACCAATCTTCCAATAGTATCCTCTGTTGCTCGTGCTGTGGGCTAGGACATCCTCTGTCATTTGTGCTATGGGCTAGGGCCTCCTTTGTCACTCGTGCTGTGGGTTAGGGCCTCCACACACAGGTTTGGGTTGTCTCTTGTTGTTGAGCTAGGCATGAATATCTCCATGCATAAGTTTGGGTTCTCTCTTGCTATCGTGGTCAGAGATATTTGTTGTCGAGAGCTCGAATATCTCCACACGGTTTTTTTTTGGTTTATGTTGGTTTTGATTTTAGTTATTTCATATATATATATATATATATATATATATATATATATTGTGTTATCTATAATATATATTATATATAACACATAATTAATATATTATATAATAATATAATAAATATATTATAATAATTAATATATTATATAATAATATAATAAATATATTATAATAATTAATATATTATATAATTAATATATTACACTCTGTCACACACCCAACCCCTAAGTACCTTTTTAAGGGATGGGCTATAAATTTTTCACTTAACCTAATACCCATGGCCTAGTAATTACTGAAGTCTTTACTTTCTCTTTTCCCTCTTAGAAATAGTTTAACACTAACTCAATAAATTACTCATATGATAATTATGAGTAATTATATTATAACACAATGAGGATATTTTCTTCATAATATACTTAAGTTAATTAACCTTAATTAAGGTATATAATTCAATTCCTCCCCGACACGCAACTCCATGCCACATTTTCACATAATTTAACATATATAAATATAGGCATATTTATTTATTTACTGGTAAAATGATTTACTATATTCAACCACAAATTATTCTTTTATTAATTATATTGTAATATAATTATATTATAATATGATTAATTCTATCAAAGGAGCACTTAGGCTTGTCAATACCCATTAATACCTAAGCCTTCGGGCTTCGACAAAGATTCCTCATTAGGCTTTTATGAACCGAAATCTCCTGAACGCCGAAATTCCGAAGAGGGTTCCACATAGGTTATATTATAATGCAATATTATATTAATTATACTACATTATGATGTAAATAAATCACATCAAACATTTATTATAATCAATCACATCAATATAACCTTGTTTAATTTAAATGTGTTTAATATTCATGAAAACTTTTGAATGTTGGGAGGTACATTCAGGCCTTCAACCCTTTTAGCTTGTTCCCTCTATCATCCCTGAACATCCAGAGTCCCGAAGTCTCGAACTCCTGGAGCTACGGAGAGGGTCCCATTCCTACCATACCTTTGTGTAGATATAATTTATTATATTGTCATATAATATAATTAATTCCACTAATATAATAAATCAATTCCACTTAATGTTTATTATAACATTGCGATACATGAAAATGGGTTCGGCCTTCGGTCATTTTTTCTCTTACACTCTATCTTCCCCAACATCCCAGAGTCTTGAATTTTTGAACTCCTGAAGGGTCCACACTTACATGTGACTTCACATTAAATATTAAATTAAAAGGGTAAAGAGGGTTTATACTTCCTCACATGTAGGTATGACAATAAACTCATTTAATATATATAAGGGTAAAGAGGGTTTGAAAAAAATAAGCATTGCTAAGATAAGAACAAATTCTCATGAGCTCCATAGTGAAACTGGGTGTTGGTCGATTCCTAAAACGCCATGGGATGAAAGAGTGTTTCACCTTTGTGACACTTAGAAGGTTGAATATGAAAAACACTTTCTCTTAGATTGTCCAACCTATACCCATATTAGATCTCATTTTCAAAATATTTGTGACACTACCAACCTTTCTAACCTCTTAACTCAACAAAAGTATGGTGATCTTGGAAATCTTCTTTTAATGCTTTTCGATCACATAAACATAATTCTAAAGAATCACAAGTAATCAATTACCCTCTTAAGGTTCAACAGATCAATTTGGTCTTAGTGGACATTAATCATCATCATCGTCATCATCATCATCATCATCATCATTGTATTTCATCTTTTTGGAGATTGCACCCAGGTTTACAAGGTCTCCAATATTTTATTAATACTTGAAATAAGGGAGGGAGAGAGAGAGAACTCCAGGTCAATCCCCTTCGGCTCTCCACCACGTTCCTTATACTCCAATCTCCCAGAGCCCCGAGGTTCCGAAGACGCAAAGTGACCTCACTGGCACACATTAGCACACCATTTAATATTCAAAGGAGTTGGCTTCATTTACGTGTAATCAATTTAATGAACCTTAAAATAATATAATAAATTATTTTATATTCCTCGAAAATTACGNGAGAGAGAGAGAGAGAGAGAGAGAGAGAGAGAGAGAGAGAGAGTTCTCCGGGTCAATCATCTTCGACTCTCCCACACATCCTTCATACTCAATTCTTCCAGAGCCCTGAAGTCTTGAAGCTCCGAAGTGACCCCACTTGTATTAAATTATGATTTTTAAATATAATGAATTAATTTGGATTGTAATATAATAAACATTGCAATAAAGGTGTATTATGACAAATCACATTAATTGATCTCGTTAAGCACAATAATATAATTAATTATAATTTTTATCTAAGCAGCCTTGTTCGGGCATTCAACGACTTTGGCTTGTGGAATCCCATCACCCAAACATCCCGGAGCTCCAGAGCTCTGAACTCCTAGAGTTCCGAAGACTATGAGAATGTTAAAGCATTTAGTCACGATTTATTCCCTATTCTCTTTGGTCTCATGTCTTTTATTCTCTAGGGGATTTAACTTGCATTTTCAGAATAATTAAAATAATATTACTTTTAATAATAATAATAATAATCATATGTATATAGACATATATACATATATTTCCATAGTTTTACTCAGTTTTGTTACCTGCACGATTTAAAGGATTTTTTTTTTCCAGGCTTTATAAAGAGATTTAATAAAAGTTTATATTCCAGGATTTAATGCCCACCAAAATTTAAGGGGATTCTTCCCAAATTTAGGAGATTTAACACAATTTAAACTTAAATGTTTATTTATCCCCCAAATGGAATTTTGAGAACTTTTGTATTTTATTTCATTTAGACCAATTTCATGTTTATGTCCTAATTATTTTTCCTCAACAATTATTTATAAGGTCTTTTAATGTTTTCCCCTAATTGGGATTATTTCCTAAAGTCCACACAAATATGATATCTTCTAACTTTTCTGGCATGTGATTTGAGGACATACTAAAATGGAGCACTATTATGCAGAAAAAATCACTCTCTCTTTTTTCAGAGGTGTTATAAATATTTTTAACTGTTCATTCATCAATTCCCCAACATGCGTTAAACTATACAACACAGTCAACCACAATATTTACTCCCATAAATCTTATTTTAGCACACAGATAGGAAAGAGATAAGAAATTAAATCAAAAGAGCTTCCGCTAAGAAGTGATTTTTGGATTGTATTTGAAGGTTGATTTGATCCTATATCATCATTTAAAATATTCCAAGGGGATGGTGTCTCCTTCTAGTAGGTGCTAGAAAAATCATGGAGTGGGTGCTTCCTTCAAGTTTGTGCTTTTAAAATCTTGAAACTACTTAAGAAAAGTTTACGAAAAATTCCTCCCAGTTGGGTTTCCACATAAAAATCTGTGTGCGATGTGTATGCGTTTATGTGATGATTAATGGTTAATGTTTATTTAGTGGTTGAGGGTTAAATTTTTGAAATAAATCTATGCTGATTCACCACCCCCCCCCTTAGTATTCTTGAATATTCTAATAGTTTACTGGTGGTGAAAACAATGATGATGACAATGATCACGATGATGACGATGATGATCATGACAATGAAGATGAGGATGACAATGAATATGATGATGATGATGACAATGACGACTATGAAGATGACAACAACAATGTTGATTATGGTGATGACAATGATGACGATGAAAATGACAATGATGACAACGATGATGATTGCGATGATAATGAAATTGATGATGATGACAATGACAATGATGATTAGTAGTAGGACACTGATAATTTTGATTATGGTGGTGATAACGACAATGATGACAATGATCACGACGATGGCGATGTTGATGATATGATGATAATAATGACAATGGAAATGACGATGATGATGACAATGACGATGAAGACGACGATGAAAATTATGACTATGACAATGACGACGACGACGACGACGATGATGACAATGACGATGATGATGATGAGGATGACAATGACGACGATGATGATGAGGATGACAATGACGATGAAAATGATGGCGACAACGATGACGACGATGACGACGACGACGACGACGACGACGATGATGACGACAACGACGACAATGAAAATGTTGATTATGGTGATGACAATGACGATGAGGACGATGACGATGAAGATGACGACGACGATGAAGATGACGACGACGATGAAAATGAAAATGATGATGACTGTAATGACAATGAAAATGATGACAATGATTATGATGATGATGATGAGGAGTAGGATGCCAAAAATGTTGATTACCGATGGTGACACTGATGATGAGGATAACAATGACGAAAATAATTTCGATACGATGATGATGATCATGATAATAGAAATGAGGATGAGGATGACAATGATGATGACGAAGATGATGAGGACAACGATGACGATAATGATGAGAATGAAAATGTTGATTATGGTGATGAAAGTGAGGAGGAATATGGGGATGATGACAATGATGACGATGACGATGACAATGACAATGATGAAAACAATGATGAATACGATGATAATGGCAATGATGAAAACAATGATGACTGCGATGATAATGGAAATGATGACGATGGCGATGATGATGAGTAGGATGTTGGCAATGTTGATTATGGTGGTGACAACGATGATGATTACCACAATGATGATGATGATGATATGCTGATGATCATGACAATGGAAATGACAATAATGATGACAATGATGACAACGACGACGACGATAATTATGATAATGATGATGACGACGATGAGGATGGAAATTGTGACGATGACGATGACGATCATGATAATGATGATGATGATGGCGATGATGATGACAATGACAATGAAAATGTTGATTATGGTGATGATGATGACGACGAAGACACTGATGTTGACGTTGACAATGAAACCAATGACAACTATTATGACAATGAAAATGATGATGATGATGATGATGATGATGATGATTATGCTAATGACGAGTAGGATGCCGACAATTTTGATTACCAATGGTGACAATGATGATGAGGATGATGATGATCACACTGTTCACGATGATGACGATGACGATGACGATGATGATGATGACAATGACAATGATAATGACAATGTTGATTATGGTGATGACAATGATGATGATGACGACGATGACAATGACAATGATGACAATGATTATGACTATGATGTCAATGACAATGATGACGATGACAATGACAATGGTGATGAGGAGTAGGATGTCAATGATGTTGATTATGGTGATGAAAATGACGATGACGAAGATGACGACGATGATGATGAATATGATGACAATGATGATGACACCATGACGAAAATCATGATAACGTTGATGATGACGATGATGATGAGGATAATGATGACAATGTTGATTATGATGATGAAAATGATGACAACGACGACAATTATTAACCCATAGAAATAAATTATTTAAAGAGAATAAATCATATAAAAGATACAATCACATACCTCCTACATTTCAACATTTCTGCAATATCATTGATCATCTTCTTCTTCATCCAAATCTACATCTATATCATCTAGTTCAAAATATATGTTGAAATCAATGGCCATATCAACATCATCATCAATGTCATTTTTTCTAATATCATTGTCAATATCATCATCGAGAACATTGTCATCTACATTTGGCTCAGCTTCTTCGACTTCTTCATCTGAAAATACATCAACCTCATGCTCCTCTACATCTTATTCTTCTTGAATTACATATTCTTCTGGTGCATTATACTTTATAGGTCTTCCTCTTGGATTATATATAACAATGTATAACCAACCTTCTTTACCTGGAACTTCTAAATAAAAGATTTGCTCACATTGGCTTGGAAGCACATAAGTTTCTGTACCTGGCTCAAACATCCTTGTATTAACCATGGTAAATCCATTATCATGCTCAACAATAGTTCTATAAGGATCATGTTTGTTCATCTGTAACCTATACCATTTGACCTCGAACAGAACAAACTTGAAGGATTTAAAGTCACACTTGATTATATCATCCAAATACCCATAGGATCTATTTTTTGATATTGTTGGATGCATGTCACTTCTTGAGGAAACATTAGTGACCTGAAAGGCTACAATTATCCCAAAATTAGAGGTTTTCTTATTGTCATCCAACTTTTTGATGTGAAATTTATGATCATTGCACCACATAGCCTTGTGGTGTGTCAACTGCAATATGCCCGACACGTAAAAAATGCATTGTCAATCAATAAACACATTTAGACTTCATAAAAATTTATAAAAAAACTCACCACATAGATCAATATAATGGAAAAAACTAAAACATGATGTGGGTGAATAATATTCTTTCCTATTTATCTTTTAAACCATATTCTAAATCAATTTCTCTCAGAGTAAGATTAGTATCTTGATCATGATGAGCTTCTCTAAGCAATGTAGCCACCCCTTCCCATGATAACCTACCATTACATTGTATACATCGATCTATACATAACTTCATCCAATCAAGATTGTTTGTGATGTATAAATGTAGTAAATCCCACTCTCAACCAACTGTATGAACACAAAAATAAAAATTACTAATTAAAATAAAGATTAATAATTGATGGAAGCTGAATAAAAATTAAATAAGTACAATATAAAAATAAATCAATATTAATGCAAAGTATTATAGATCTCTACCATCTAATAACCTTTCACTTTTCTCATTCTACCTTTCTCGACTAGGAACTCCCCTTCAAATTTGTTAATGGAATTGATATCCCAAATCCGAGGCACCTTCGTATTTGCTGCTAATTTAGGAATATACCGACTAATATACACCAAGGATTGATATACCATATATCCCTCCACCATAGAGCCCTAAAGACGTGCTCTTTGTCTAAAGAAATCCTTCAATGACTTCAAGTGCCTCTCCACCATCCACATTGACCTTGTGTGTATAGGTCCACACATTTCAATCTCCTCAACTTAGTGTACGAGGTAGTGTTCTTGTGCATTGAAAAATGCTGGAGATAGATACTTTAGCATTTCATACATTAGCCGAGGAGTTTCTCTCCTCCAATATTTTATATCTTATTTATGGATTTCTTTAGATGGCAGCCACCTACACATGATATAAGGTTTCAACAACAATGTATATACATTGTAAGTAAAATAGATGCCGACAAGTTCAACAACAAATATTTTGCATATAAATCATTATTTAGCTCATGAATTTTTCAATAACATATATAACTTGTTTTACATTGTTTTCAAAGCTGCTAGGGAGAGATAGAGGTAGAACATACTGTAACAAAAAAGAGGTCATTATTGTTTTGAAAATAAAACAAAATTAAAGTACTAAAAAGTCATATATTTATCAATATAAAAATCTACAAAATAATTACCTTAATGAAGGTATGCCACTCATGAGTTTTCACCCCACCAAATTCACCTTTCTTCGTTAAGATATTCTTTATGTTTGAAGCAACTCCCATGGGAAATTTAATTTTCCAAATGACCTCTTTTACAACATTGATTTCCTGCTCTGTAAATAACCACAAAAGTCTATATCGATGTCCATTTATATTTGAATAAATCACATTTTCCAGTGCATAATTGGCTTCCTAAATGTCAGTAAAAATTTTGACAAATTTTTCTTTGTCACTCCTTCCATCTAAGATTCTCCACAATGTTTCTGTTACATTCTTCTCAATATGCATTGTATCAAACACATGAGCTATGTGTTTGTGCTCATATTAGGGAAGCCTATTGAATTGTATAGGGTAAATTTTCATTCCTCGTGGAAGTCCATTAATGCCTTGATGACATTTATGAAAAATAAATGAGATTACAACAATAATTGTTAGATATAATAAACATAATTCAATACAAATTAAAATTGTAAAACATTATTATATATGATACATATACTAATTTCTTACCTTGACAATTTCTAGTATATTCCAACTTCCATAGGTGAGGTGTCATTCTTCGTGGTTTTATTCTAGTCTCTTATTTCAAATTGAAAATATGTTTTTTCTATAGATCGATACCTATGGTTCTAAGGGAGGAAGTTCCTATACTCATCAAATACCTCCTTTCCTAGACTTTTTGAATGACGAGATTTCATCCTAGGACCACAACTTGGACATGCAAATTTACCCTTTGTTTGAAGACTTGCAAGATATGGATGAATGTTAGTATTATTCATATAACAAGGAATTTATATTTAAGAAGCATGCATCATATTTTCATAAAATTATATACAATTAAAGTGCATTAGTTTGTTACATACCACAAAAATGTGTTAGCCCTGGTGTTGTAGTCTGAGGGAAAGTATGATATGGTTACCGATAGATCCTTACATAGAGAAACACACACTACACCATCATATAGAAGAATACATAGACATACAAATAGACATACATGAGAGGTGAGGGAACCATCAAAGAATTTATTATATTCAAAATAACCTCTATCTTTCCATTACATATTCATGTGTATATATATGCGGTATATAGCTACTAGTCAACTACATTTCCTAACTGTTTAGTCGGTCTACTCTAACCAACTATTCAATCGAATTTCCTAATCAAATACTGTAGTCGACTGGTGGGTCTAGTCAGCGGGGCTGACTAGCCCTTATAACATCTCCCCCCCCTCAATTCCTTGCTCGTCTCGCGCAATAGGGGAGTGAGGATAGTACATTGAAAAGTCTTTACAAAATGAGAACGAGAAAGAGAAGTAGAGAAAGAAGAGATACTGATGTCATGCATTACTGGAGTTCTTTTGCTTGTCTATATGCAACTAGCTCATGATTGGTTTATTGGCTGTTCTTTCTGGTCATTTTTCTCTTGAGGAATTTCCCACTCATGCATTATTACATTTGGAGGCAACGAAGATACTTTGACCTATTCATGGGATTCTTCTAATCCTTCCATGCGTACCTATGGATTCCTTGATTGATGGCTGAGGGATGGAAAGTTTGAGTTGGATGCTGTAGGATTGAAAAATTGGAAGCTCTTTCGGTGGGTTGATGTATCCCTCGACATTTTTTGTTGTGGCATGCCTTCAAATGTTGTCTGGTAAATGGTCGGAGTTGTGTGCAAAAATTGTTGGGATAACATATACCATTCTTCGATGGAGTGTCGTTCCTCGATTCCTACTGATTTTAGCTGTCCCAATAAATCTGGCTTGTCGATTAGTGATGCCCCTAGAACCACGATCGTGTTTGGGTCAAATTTCTCTTAAGATTCCTTTATTTTTTGTGTGATCGAGTAGAGATGTTTTTTGGATTGATCTGTTTCCATTTGTGCTTTGGTTTCCTCTCGCAACCATTCCTTCTTTTGCTTTGCTAATTCTGTCTCAACTTCTTTTTCCTTTGCAATGTGAGTCACTATGGCTGCATTACTCTTTGAATCGGTGGTGAGCTCCCTTGTTTTATTTAGATACCCAATTATTGTTCTCTAAGATTTTAGTTTGTTGTAAGTTGATTCAAAGTATGTCAGCTAGTTGTTCAATATTGTATGTAACATTGCTGCTTGTGAGGTGACCTGCTCCAGTTTTTGGCGTAATTCTTTGAATTTCTCAAACTCTGTATGTAGGATTGTTGTTTTTTGCTGAGCCACTCCATCCCAATCACTTCTCATTTCCCTATTGTGTATCTATTTAAGCTCCCTATTTTCTTGTCTCAATTGGTGGATTTCTGCTTGATTGTTAGCACCTGTACTTATGTCTCCTTCAACAAATTATTTTATTGCTACTAATGGATCGACTCCCTTTGTCAGTTGGTCAATGTCCAATTTTTCCTATATCAATAGTAAATAGTCCTTTAGTACTTGTTTTTCTTTATTTATCCTTGGAAAAATTCATGCACTATCTCATGTATCCCTCTTCCATATACTTGTTGCTTCTTTAGTCACTTCATCATATAAGTCCATTATCTATTCATTCGACACGACCGCTGGGTCGAATATTGTTTCTGCTGGTGCTGATGTTGACCCAACTAGATTGAAGGATGTGAATGTCATTGCCTTTGGAGTTTTATCCTTCCTCTATATAATATTTCTCTTCTTGATTGACTATTATTTTTGTTGCTCAGGGATATTTTCTTTTCCTACACTGTTTCCTTATTCAGAGTCCTTGTTCTATGGATTTTGGTCGTTGTGCTCCCCTATATCCGACTATGTGTTCACATCCTTTTTGTTGTCATTGTTATGGGACTTATTGGTAAATGTAGACATAAACAGATCTCCCTAGATCCACCTAGATCTAGAACAAAACAAAACAGGAAATGACGCTTTCCCTAAGTTCTAATCATTGAGTTTGCTATCAAACAAAAGATAAGCGACATACTATTTAGATATTGCTTTCTCTTATCGTCATCATCCTACTCCGCTCTAGTGCTCATGTGATATCATATCTGCAAGAAAACACAAGCCAACCAAAGTGAAAGCAATATAGCATACTCAAAGAGAACCTATGTATGTGATCAAGGAATCATACAATAAAACAAGATGAGTTTTATGGGAAAGAAACATATCACTGTATTATATAATAATGAAAGTGGAGATTACAACCAAAGCCTTGATGTCACAAGGTCCCCTTCTGATGACCCTTTGCTCCAACACACACACTTGCTCCAAACTTGAATGAAGAATATCCACAATGACTTGATGAAATGAAATGAAGCTCTCAAGAATGACCCAATTCAAAATTTTCCATACAATCTTAGCCAATTGAACCTTCATTAACCTTAGCCTTTTCCATGAGAAATCCATCTTTATATAGGGGAAAGAGATATGGTTAAAGATATTGGGATGATCCCACCAAATCAGAGAAGCGAGTAAGGTCCCAACCATACAGATGCCACCTCACCTTCTAGAAGATATCCTTCTAGAACTTTCGTGATGTTTGACCTTTTATTAACCTTTTGGCATCGTTGCACCCCATATATAGAAAAACCTACAGAGACATCACAAACTAGTTTTAGGGTAGCCTGCGATGACCAGGCATCATCGCACCCTGCTTATGATGCAGCCTACGACGACCCTCCTTAATAAGGTTTTTTGGAAGAGAAAACTAGTCACTTTTATCTTGAAGACATGCTCTTTTGGGAAAATGAACACATGTTTGTCAGTGGATCATTAAGATGAACAAAATAATGTGTAATATAATTCCCCCCAAAGTATGAGGCTGGCACTCATGACAGTCAAAATACTTTGTAAAATGTGTGTGTCGGAAACAAGGAGCGCATCAGTCGGGAACCTGCAAAGAGTCAAGCATCACCATAATAATATACCATTGTCCGAGGTAGGCATTCCCACACTCAGATTAAAAAACGTGAAATGAGTCATGGCCACTAAATATACACCATGGATGCATGTCAAGGTGAATCGACATATCCACCTAGAATAAATTGTGGATCTATTCTCTAAAAAATTCAAATTCATACATAGCCACGAGACATACAAAGTGGATCTATGTGTAAATACAAATCATGAATACTCTGTCGCAACCTAGACCAGAATGGGGTGCTCCAAGGTCTTCAATTCTATCATCCCTAAGTACGAATCTAACCATGTGATTATAGGTGCTAAAGTCGAACATGGTAGAAACCACTTGATTACCGGTCAATGATGAAAATCATTAACAAGTGTGAGGAAAATCACCATTGATGTCAATGACTCCCAAGGTACCCTAGTACAATCCAACGAATGTGAATAAATGAGTTGAAGTCAAACATTTAATGGAATCTCCCAATCAGGGGTCAATGATGTGAATCCACTGTTGAAAGCGAAGAAACCTACCATTGAGGCATGCAAGCTCTAAGGTACTGAATGATTTCTAAGTCTTGTTCCCGGATAATGAGATGAAGTCGACAGGAAAAGACTCGTCACAGAAGGGCCTTGACATATCCCCCATCAATGACAAAAAATGAGTAACATATTTGAAGTAGATCAGAGTATGAAGCGATTCCAAATTGACACAGGGAAGGCCGACATGGTAGATAATTTACAACTGTATATGGCCAACTCAAGAGGAGGCTTATTAAGGTTAGAATTATCTTGAACATATGAACGACACGATAATGGTCTTGGCAGCATTGACTCAAGGAGGACCCAACATATGGACATACAGATAGTCAAACGAGAGACAAATGGATTTCCCAACCCGGGTTCAAAAGATGAAGGGGGGTGTCATGTTCAAGAGTGACTATTACTGCCACTAACACAGATACAAAGACATATTTCTTTCCCAAATTTCCCCCCACCATTTTTGGTGAGTACCTCTTTAGTTTTACACAAGCTTGGGGAGGATAACATATGGTTGTTGATATAAGCTCATCCTTCGGATGAGTCCCTCGAAGTATTTTTAACGAACCCTAAGAAGGAGTGGTTCGGTCCCATATGGGTCTGTCGATGTTTGTTTAACGAGTCCAAAGAGAGAAAACTTAGGGGTTTTTCATGTTTAAAGAGTTTGAAAAAAACTTAAAGAGAACTCTCTCAGTTCCTTTTTCGCAAATTAATTCGATGAGACTGAAAAATTGATAACCTACCACCCATCAAATGTTTTATTCAAATACTTTTACGAGCGTGAAAAGAACAAGGTCGCTTGACAATCTTTTCATTTTTATGGAGCGTGAAAAGAGCTTAAAGGATACTCCATGGGTTTCGTTTTTTTATGTTACCATGATGAGTATGAAGAGACGATAAAAGTATACTCGGTTACATTCTCATTGATTTACAAGCATGAGAAGGAACAAAACCTAAACTCATAGTTTTTCCTGAAAAACTCTAAAAGGATCTGTACAGATGACAAATGTATAAAAGAAAACCCAAAAAATGTATCCTTGTTCAAATTCCACTCCTACATTTCTCACCTGCGAAAAATCAAACACTTATAACACCATTAGAAGTCTAGGGTCTAGGTGAAATACATTAAAATAATATAAAAAATGAAATGGAAAAGTGAAAAGTAAATAAATATGAGTAAAAACTCTTTTTACCATTTCATTGTTACTCCACCCAAACTTCATTCCAAAACCCCCCTTTTTACCTCAAAATTCCACTGCAGATTGCGGGAGGCATGATTGACCATTTGGTGAACGAACTTCGCAGGACAGGTAATCTTCACTTCTTTCATCTTTCCATGGTTTTATTTTTTCTTTTCATTGGTTGGAACTGTCCTTTTAGGTCACATTTTTCCGGGTACTTGCACCTAGAGGTCATCGCAGGCACCTTGTATCATTCCATGCGACGACCCAGAGTCATCGCATGCAACCATTAAAGTACAATGCAACAACTCTGCATTGTACGGGCTAACTAGCTTGCAATGTGCGCAAAACCAAAAAAGTTTTAAGATGTTTCAGTCAGTAAAAAGTGTCTAGGAGAAAGATGGATATGATAATGCCTCTTTTATGTTCTATTTCAGGTCTTCTACAGTAAGGATGTTGGAGTGGTGAGAAAGAGAACATGAGGATGAAGATTACTTCGCCGGGAATGACCTGGGAACAATAAATACCCTCCGACAGTGTGGACTGCTAAATGTTTTCAAGATCCAGGGTATGAGGGCCCATTTGAGGTTACTGGAATACTTAGTCCATATGTGGGACGCAGACCAACATGTATTCTGTGTGCGGGCTCAGATCTTGGAGATAGATATCGAGGACATCTAATTCTTGACCGGGTTGTCTCACCGAGGGGCTCGGGTCACACTGACAGGTAGTAGAGGAAGTGGCAAACCTATGAGCCATTACATCAGTGCACATTGCGTGCCGGGCGCTAAGAAACATAGTGTCAAGGTCACTATCTGAGATGTCTGTGACTTACCTCTATAGACTATTCTATACACCATTGCGTGTATGGCGGGGAGTGCAGCTCCACATACGACCCTTCAAAGAGACTACCAGTATGCATTGGAATGCATGGAGCCTCAAGTTTTCAACTGGAGTGATGGGGTTCTTAGAAGCATGAAGAAACGATTGACCAAGTGAAGGAGAGGTGACTTGAAACAATTCAGATACAGATTGATTTTGGTGTCCTTCTTCCTGGAGAGGGTTCCACACTTGCACCAACAGGTAGAGTGGGGCATACCAGCCCCACAGGATCCAAGAATGAAGAGGTGGTGTGACCTCATGGCTTGACATGTGACTGTTCCTATCATCAGGTACAATGACATTTTATTTGATTGGTTGAGGCCCAAGATGCTTATGGTAGATGATTACGCATATGCCATCTTAAACTTCAGAGGTGACCCAGAATTGGTTCTTCCTGAAGGTTCTCAATGGGGGAACATAGGTAAGAAGTTCATTTTGTTTTTATAATGTTTTTGTATTTTTTAAATATGAAATGTTTTTATGTTCTTAATTTGATGACTAATCAAAAAACTCTTTGACAATGAAGATGTGGGACCTTATCAACCTCCAGGTTCATCTCCCATTCAGAGGCGAGGGGAGAGAGTCCAAGTAGTAGGATTAGCTGCTGTTTACTATGAGGCTATAGAGAAAAACTTGGAGGGGTTGATGACAGATGTCCCAGATACCTCTTTCGATGAGATCCTGAGACATTATCATCACCACACGGTGGGTATATTTGCTTCTATTAGTCGACTGCTCTATAGAGTAGCATAGGCAGTTGTATGTTATCATGGGCAACATCCTTGATGCTATATTTGTATATGAAGCCATGTGCTTCACATTTTTGATATTTTGGTCTTCGGACAAAGACACGTTTTGTAAAATTTTTATTGTTTTATATGGATGAAGCTTCTACCATCTTACTTGTTGTATATACAAAGTGTGATTGGATTTTATAAATTTCTCACATGTCTGTCTAACACATAATTAGCCAATGCATCTGTTAATGTATTTAGACATCTAGGAATGTGTTGATATTCTATGTAATCAAAATGACGTTCCAAGAGGTGAATTCTAAATATACCCTTAATAACGTAGGACTTCAGATGGAGTAGACATTACTCAACTGTAGGACTACTAATCACGAATTGAGTCATACAACAAGATGTCGGATTCCAAGGGACACAACGTCGGTCAATAATTCGATGACTGCACTATATTCCATGATATTGTTAGTTGCACGACTGAGGCAAACACCATGAAGACTAATCAACTCGTCTGTAGGTGCATAGATTTCCCAAGCAGAAGATTCTAAGTTCTAAGTATTGTGACTAGAGCCATCAACAAAGCCAATGTAGGGTAGAAAAGACACTGACATCTGGAAACCAAGCACAACGCAAGGTAAGCAGCTGAGGGTCAAAAACAACCAATGAAAAAGAACACAAGAGTATGATACACTAAAAGTACAAGCACTTATGAAAAAATGACTTAAGCATAGTACTTCTTCAAGTAAATCCCATTTCAGGGCTCACTCAAAGGGATTCTATCATAATCAACTAGCTCATAATATCCCTTCTCCAACACACGTTTAACAATGTAATGACCTCTCTACATGGCTTCGAATTTACCGGCCCCTAGAAAATCACGATCCTATTCGTAAAGAAGAACAAGATCACCCTAAGAAAAAACACGTGGCTTGACATGTTTATCGTATTGGTCTTTAACACGTTTCTTCTAGGTTTCAATAACTAGTGTTGCATCGCAACGAGTTTTGTCTAATTGCATTAAATACAAAATACGCTTTTCTTTGGCAGAGGTAGTGGGGAGAAGTTCAACGACTAGTTTCAAAGAAGGTATTCAAATTCAATCAACAAGACAACCTTAATACTATAAACTAGCTGGAAAGGTGTAAATCCTGTGGGAGAGTTGACAGATGTCCGATATTTCCATAATGCTGAGAACAACATCATGTGCCAACTTGTCTTATGAATTCCTATCATCTTTCAAAGCATAGTAATGAGAAATTTGTTGTTTGCTTCAACCTAGACATTGGCCTGTGGGTAATAGGGGGTCGAGTTTTCATGGCGAAGACCCAACTTTTCGGTAAGTTCAGACATCATAAAATTCTGAAAATGGCTACCGTGATCAGTAATGATAGCTTGAGGAACAACAAACCGAGTAATGATGTGATTGAATATGAACAATGATACAGTTTTCTGGTGTTATCAAATGTAGGCATCGCCTTGGCCCATTTAGTGAAGTAATCCATAGCTACAATGATGTATCCATACCTGAGTGAGGGTTACATGTCATGAAGTCAATGCCCCATTTGGCGAATGGACCAATGGAAACTACAGGATGTAAAGGAGAAGGATGAGATCTTATCTTGTTATTATAAGTTTGGCAAGCATGGAATTTCTGAACAATAGTGATGCAATCCTTAAATAAAGAAGGCCATAAATAACCCACTCGTAAGATCTTTTGGGCAGTGGCATACCCAGACATATGACTTCCACATGATCCAGAGTGACAGTCATTCAAAGCTTTCTCAGCTTCATCGTAAGTGATACATTGTCTAAAAATGGAGTCAATACCCCGACAATAAAGGGTATCGCCGAGAATGATGTATTGTCGAGCTTGATAGTGTATGAGATGACAATCTGTACTAGATAGATTGGGCCAGAAAGTTTGATTATGGAGATAGATGATGATATATCTGTACCATAGGTCATCAGAACTGATCAGAAAAATGGATTCATCAGGCAAGGAATCCTCTGCCACGTTTTTTGTCTCAGTGGAGGGAAGGTCACATATTAGTTCGACAAAAAACAAAGATTTCTTAGACTTAGCGCATTCAAACTCTAAGTCAAACCATTGGAGGATCACTATCCATTTGGAGTACTTTACCCCTAGAAATTGTCATGTGAGGACGTGTTGCATAGGGTTGCAATCAGAAATAACAGTGGTTCTATGCAATAGGATATAGTGACGAAAACATTGGGCAACTTGAACAACCGCCAAGGTCAGTTTCTCCACATGTAGGTATTTGGTCTCGGTAGTCGTAAGACTCTGACTTAAATAGTATATCACATGTTCATCATGCGAGTCATCCTCTTGGACTAATACCATGGCGATAGTAGAGTCTGAAGTAGCTAAATAGAGGAAGTAATCCTGACTGTAATCAGGGGGGAAAAATAATGGTGTACGGGTTAAGGCAAGTTTCAAATCTTCGAATTCTTTGTTAGCAGTATCGTAAAATACAAACTCATAACCTTTCTTGAGTAGCCGGGTGAATCCTTTCGTCATTTCAACGTAATTGGGGATGAAACGACGCAAAAATTTTGCCTTCCCTTACAAACTTTGGAGCTGGCGTAAAGTAGAAGGAGGAGGTAGATTAAGGATAGCCTCAACCTTCAAGGGGTCTACACAGATCCCGTGTATTGACACAATAAAACCAAGAAAACGACCAAACTCCACACAAAAAATGCATTTATGTGGGTTTAAGCGGATACGATAATAGCAACAACGTACAAAAATGGCCCTTAAATGTGCTAGGTGATCTTGAAGATGCATGGAATGCGCCGGTAGATCATCGAGATAGGGTTGTACAATGTGATTAATATCATGGAAATCAGAAGACATAACACACTGAAAAGTCACGCCAATGTTCTTGAGACCAAAGGGTAATTTCCAGTAAGTAAAGGTTCCCCAAGGGAAAATGAAAGTGGTCTTGTGTTGGTCCATGGGTAGAATATTAATCTGATTATAACAATAGAAACCATCCATTAAAGAGAAGATTTCACTTCCGACACAGTCGTTGATGATCTGGTCAACGAAAGGGGTTGGGTAATTGTCCTTAGGACAAGCCTTATTTATGTCCCTATAATCTACACAGACGCGGAAGGTACCTTGTTTCTTATTCAACAGAACTAGATTGGATACCCAGTTAGTCAAATCCATGGGATAAATAAAGTCATCTTTAAGAAGTTTTTCAACTTCAAGCTTGATAGCAACATATTTATGTGGGTGAACTGGGCGAAGTCTCTTCTGAACGGGTTTAGCATACAGGTATGTCTTAATCTCATGAACAAGAATATCAGGATTGATACTTGGCATCTCTTCGTAACTCCAAGTGAACACATCACAAAAATATTGGAAAATGGATTTATACTCGTGGACCTTGTTAGTAGAACAAGAGGCTCTAATATGAACGTTCTCCACAACTCTAGGTTTGATGGATATGTCGAGAGGGGCAGTAGGTGAAATGTTGCTCAAGTTCCCTTCATACAAAACATCATGTGAGGACCCAGGAACTGAAGAAATAACAACAATGACTGACAGAGTCAAAATCCGTTGGTAAATCTTTATGGTGTTGGGTTCTAGGAAGAGAATGGATCAATGATGTCCATCGTCCTAGGGGGTGTCATCCATAGACATGACTGACATGATCATCTCGTCAGTAGGAAAGATCACATGAAACGGATCAGGAGATGAACCACAAAGAGAAGGAGAGGAGGGTGATGCCAATTGAATAGCTTGGTAAGCAGATTCGAGCAGACTTAAAGGCATCTAGTTGCCATAACAAGAGTAATCACTAGGGCTAGGTACCACCCATGGGTCGTATGACTCAGGGGTTTCATGAATGGTGGTGGATATCATGTTAATAGAGGAAACAAAAGGGGGAGAAATATTGGGTGGTGGGATTGGAAATGTACCCATCAAAGTTGAATCTTTCAAAAGACCCACGCTGACATTCTCGTAACCAGGAGGTGTCTTCAAAATGAAAGGAATGTTGCTAGTACGAGAATCCGAGTTAAAAAAGGCCAGTTGGTCAATGGTAATGAGTTTTCCTTGGTGTGGGAAATGTAACACACAGAAAAGGGTAGACACAACTGCACGCATGGAGTCAATCCAACTATGGCCAAGTAAAATATTATAATCAAGAGGTGCATCGAAGACCTCAACCTCAACATTGACTGATTTACCTTCCAACATAATAGACAACGATGAAAGAACACCGTAGGGTTTAAATCTTGTACCATTGAAAGCCTTAAGTGTTTTGTGTGATTTAGTGAGGGTAGGAGAACCAATGTCTTTCCAACAAGTGACGGACATGACACAAGTTGATGCTCCTTCGTCAATAATAGTTCTACAAATATTCTTGTTTTCAATGACAACTTGGATTTGAAAGGATAACTGAGGAGGGAGCCTTGGAACGTGATCTTCCAAGTCAAAGATTATTAAATTAGTATATGTGGGGTCAATTTCACCCATGGCCTTTAACAGTGCCTTTCGTCGAGTAGGGAAAATTTGAAGGACTTCGAGAGCTGACATCATAGAGGGTGCTTGCGCTGGATCTTCTACAATACTGTTGTTTTGTGCAGCATGGGCGTGAGGGTTAAACGTAAACTTTCAAACAACACCCTTGGGAGGAGGGTGAAGGATTGTATTGAGACCCAATCTTTTGAGATGAAGAGGACCATTGGGAGGTGAAGTTGGGGGAGAAGGTTGAACCAATGACGGTGGTATATCATCAAATTTCTCCTTTGACGAAGAGTAATCCTTGGCTTGAGTTTCCAATGCAACTTCATTCTTTTTAGAATCACCAGTACACATAAGGAAATAGGATGAGGTAGAAGGAGAAGTTTGGTCATGAATGACTAGTTGGGATTGCTGTTGAGAAGGGAAAGGTTGTGACAAAATGACAGGTGTAGAAGGTTTTTCGGTCCCTTGGAGGAACTTAGTAACCTCGACACATATTGGAGAATATTTTGTATAATGGTCATCACCACAGATAAGGCAGGTGTAACGAGGCTTACGTTTGTCTTTCTCTCAGCGGTTTGTGTTTTGGCTTTATCAGATTGCAGATTATTATTCTTGTCCTCCTCATTCTTACCCTTTCCTTTCTTTTTATTTGGATTTTTCTCGACAGGTGTAGATTGAATAGAATTAACCTTGACAGTCTTGCCGGTGGAAGGAGTAGGAGTAGGAGTGCTTTGTGCATTAGAATTATTAGATTTGGGATTGGTGTGACCGATGTGTGTAGACTGGGTCTCAGCATGGAAAGTGTCGATCACACCATCAACAACATGAGAAGTTGTTGGAGGTTTTTGGGTAGGGTTGGTGGAGGGATGAGGAGTGTCAGGGATCAAATCGTAAAGTGTTCATGTTTGCAAATAAACGAGATCGAGATATTGAACACGACTAATCACTTTCTCTTCAGTGACAACACCACCCATTATGACATCACAAGCAATGGGTCCAATGAGTGATTTGGTAAAACACTCAGCTAATAGTTGATCAGGAGGAGGAACTTTGATTAAACGTCTTCTCCTCCTCTACTCATGGATGTGATCAGAAATATGAGTGGATGAGGATTGCTTGAAAGAACTCAAAATTTCGGTTCCCGTATCGTATCGAATTGGTAACTGGTAATGTGTCAGAAAGGCCATGGCTAGGGTGTTAAAGTCATTGAAGAAACCTCGAGGTAACTCCATGTACCATTTTGCTACCGAACCTGTGAGAGTTCATTGGAAAAGTCATAGTTTGATGGAGTCATCCATCAATGAGTTGGATGGACACCATAGATGAAAAGTCATAACATGATTATTAGGATCTTCTATCGCTCGACCTTCAAATTTAGGAATGTCAGATGGTAACTTGGCCGGTATGACGAGCCAATGAGGAGAGTGGAAGATAGGATCATTTAGAATCCTAGATAGATCAGGTAAGTCCAAAGTGGCAAGGAAATACAACTGTTGGTTCACTTTTGGAAACTGGTAATTTTGAGAAGGGAGTCCCGTAGGTATACCAGTTGGACCATAAGCAGTCTGCAAATAATTAGACAGTCCTGATAGACTCAGTTGTGGAGGACTCAGAGGCATATAGCCCATAGGGTTGGGTTGATTAGAGATGTTCCCTTGAAAAGGAACACTAGAGTGAATGTTCAGACCCCAAGTGGGATTCAAAGAATCTAGATATGGTTGGCCAAGGTTAGGGGGTACAAAAGAGTTAACTTGAGGATGTTTTCCCCCAGACGATTGTGGATTTCCTTGGGAAAGAAGGTTCCAAAGTTGGGATATTGATCGAGGTGCGTTCTGTCCATACAATGGGTTATGGGCTCCAACCTAAGGTTGCCCCCCAAGTTGAGGTTGTGCCCCAATTTGATTTTGACCCCCAAATTAAGATTCCCCCCTAGCTAGAGGTTGACATCCAACAAGAATATGGTAACTAGAAGTGAACGAATGACTGGTGCCTCCAACTAGGTTGGAGCCACTAGGGCCAGATCCTCCAAGCAAAGGTGGATAAGACCCTCTGGAAAGGACCTGGGCAGGTGTAGGAACAAATCCAACAACAACATTATACCCAAGAGGAACAAAGAGTCCGGATGGAACCTGGGTAGGGATAACAACAGAAGCATCCAGAGCTAAAGGTACCGAATAGGTGACAAATGTCCTAGGAACTTGTGATACCGTAGGTCGATCAGGACTTGCTCCTAGGTTACCATACATATCATGTAGTGTCAAAGGGATAGAACCAAAGTTAGAAGTTCCAACAGAGTGAGCCGAGGTCCTACACGATTCACTTTAAAAAAGTGGATTCTCTACTCCAGATCCCACGTCAGGTACGGTAGGTGCTTCAAAATTTTTGTCAACAACTATTTCTCTAGATGAGTTCATCCAGAGCATATGTGGATTTTGTACTACACTCAATAACGGATTGACAGGGAGTCAGAAATCTTCCAAGGAGTCCGAAACAATACATAATCCTTCCAAAGAGTGTGTGCTTCTAGCTTTCGAAGCAACTTCATGATTGACCACTCCCTCAGGAGATCCTTTTGGTGAATTAGGAGGCAAGGGTTGGTAATATTCTAGATTTTCCAGGGGTAGCCCTTGCATCCCACGTGAATGATGAAGGTCGATGTTGCTCAAACTAAGAAAAGAAAAAAATAAATCTATGGCTCTAATCACATACATATCTCTAATCATTGAGTTTGCTATCAAACAAAATATAAGCAACATACCGTTTAAATATCACTTCCTCTTGTCGTCATCATCCTAGCTCCGCTCCAGTGCTCCTATGATATCATATTTGCAAGAAAACACAAGCCAATCAAAGTGAAAGCAATATATCATACTCAAAGAGAACTTATGTATGTGACCAAGGAATCATACAATAAAACGAGATGAGTTTTATGGGAAAGAAACATATCACTGTATTATATAATAATTAAAGTGGAGATTACAACCAAATCCTTGATGTCGCAAGGTTCCCTTTCGATGACTCTTTTCTCCAACACACACACTTTCTCCAAACTTGAATGAAGAATATCCACAATGACTTGATGAACTGAAATGAAGCTCTCAAGAATGACCCAATGTAGAATTCTCCATACAATCTTAGCCAATTCAACCTTCATTAACCTTATCCTTTTCCATGAGAAATCCCTCTTTATATAGGGGAAAGAGAGATGGTTAAAGAGATTAGGATGATCCCACCAAATCAGAGAATCGAGTAGGATCCCAATCATACGGACACCACCTCACCTTCTAAAACTTTCGTGAATTTTGATATTTTCTTATCCTTTTAGCATCGTCGCACCCCATCTATATAATAGCCTGTAGAGACATCACAAACTAGGTTTAGGGCAGCCTGCGATGACTAGGAATCATCACACCCTGCTTATGATGCAGCCTGCGACGACCCTCCTTAATAAGGTTTTTTGGAAGAGAAAGCCAACCACTTTTCTCATGAAGATAGGATCTTTTGGGAACATGAACACATGTTTGTCAGTGGATCATTAAGATGACCAAAATAATGTGTAACAATCATTTCCATCCTTCCCTTGATCATGTAGATTGGTAGGTTTTGTGTTTTGAATCTATTTTGGAGGGTCCAACTGGCCTTTATGAGGACTTTCCAAGGGGGGGTTTTCTGGAATTTTATTTTATTTTTGAGGTGATCCTTTGCCATCATTACCTTCTTTTTGTTGCTCTTCCACCTAGACAGTCTGTGTGCCACTTTTCCTTTCTTCCTCATTATATTTTTCTGATGAGTCTATATTTTCCAGTGGTATTATACTTGGCTGGGAATCAAATGAATTATGTGCAGGGGGAGTATTGGATGACTCCTGGATATTTTTTATTATTTCTCCTTTGACATGTGCTTACTAACCTACTCCTAGTGGGTTGAAATAGGATATGGTTTCTTCTATTGTAATGGTCTTCTTGGCGGTTTCCATCTATACTATATGGTTGATATCCTTCGACCTTGATGGCTATGCACTTTATCATTGGGGACTCTGAAATGGAGAGTATAAAATTGTTCCCTCTAATGATACTTTCCATTGGCCTTTTGTTTCTATTTCCTCGACAATTGGAGTAAGGTCGGGCAGTGGTGATTCTCTCGTGAGGTCAACCATTCCTATTCTCATCCGTTGTTTCTTTGGAATGGGATTTTTACTCAGGTAGGGTCGAATGTTCTTTGATCGACATGATGAAATTAGGGTTGACTGATCTATGTTGTGTTCTTTCTCACCCTCCAACCTTTTCTTCTTCTATCCTCTTGTTTTGATATGCTTGTCTAAGGCTGCTCTAGTTTTCTTAGCTTCAACATGCTTCACATTAATATTTTCCATAGCCTCTTTGAATTGCGGCCCTATGCTTGACTTTAAAATATTTTGTGTAGTTGTTTGGTATTTTTCTATTTGGCGGGCTCTTCCAACTATCTTATTAGTGAAGAAAACTGATTTTTCCCTTATCATACGCTCATTAAAATCAAGAGTTGTGTTTGATTTAAATGTTTTCTTCCAAACAATGTCTACATCTTCTGGAATTGTATTCGGATCAATTGCTTGCTTACCTTTAGACGCTTTTTCCTGCTGTCTTTTCTTGATCAGTGTTTGCTTTGTTGGAATGCCTCCTTCTTTGTCAAGATCTGCTACAAATGGGACTGTGTACAAGGCCACTTCTCTTTCTTCTTCCTACTCTCCATCCGTCATAGGTGTCAAAATGGATTGATTATCACTTAGTACTTTTGGCGGTATTTGGTTTTGGAACCCCAACTTCGAGTCAAGCTCATGGAAGATTTGATATTTTGTCGATTGGTATGCCAGTTCTTTAGGGGCCGGGCCTCCAATGTCTCCACACCAAAGCATGGTAGTGTCCAAGCTTAGTTGAATATGGGCACTTGGTGGTAATTCCCTTTGAACTTTCTATTCTACTCTCCACTTATGCGATACATTCTTCAAATGGTTTACCTAACATTTGAACATGATGTTGGCCGAGATGGATTCAGATGATCTGATTGCTCCTAATGCAAAAGCCCTAAAATTATTCATAGTCAGGTTTGCCGTGAAGTAAATTTGGGTTCTACAACTAGGAATACTTGTTTCATACCAATCCAAATGATAAGTGATGGGAATTTTATTGTGCGACCATTTTCTTGGCTATATTTACAGTTTCTCTTGATTAATGCAGCAAGGTGATCTGCCTAGTCGAACTATGCCCCTGTCTGGAAGATTTGGCCAATAGGTTCTAGCATTGTAAGCTTCATGTATGAAGATTGAATCATGACTATCAAGCCAAGAAACACTATAATTCATACCCATTTGGTGTGAAGATTCGTGACCTTGTTGATTAACAATCCTTTTGATTTTTTGCTGATGTTCCTCTAGTGAGAGTCTGAATCCATTCATTAGGGTTTAAAGTTTTGGGAACTGAATTTTTCCCATGTGAAATTCCACTTATTATGTGGATCATTCCTCCCATGATCCTAGATGGGAAATCTAGCCATAGATGGCCATTGTGGTATCGACTGACAAGGAATTTGCAGTCCCTTACCACCACCCATCAAAGTCTGTGACTTGAGGTGTGCCCAGGAAGTGTCAGATAGCCGATGCCTCAAGGAAGTTTGTTTCTTCTTTCAAGGAACCAACTTCCATTCCGCATGTTATGAAAATTTTCCAATGTTGAGAACAATATATCTCTTCCATTCAGGTGCCACACATATTTTCCATGCATGCTTGTAGTTCAGTTGCACCATTTTTGTCAAACTTGTACTTTTCCCTTGGTTCAACCAATAAATGTCCAACCTATCCTCTCCTTCTTGACATCTCTGTGATTTAGTGGATGTTAGATTGATCTTTTTGGAGTTCGGGGCTCAAATGAACAATTGGGAGTTCTATAGCTTGATTATACGAGTGCTTGGGTGTAAATAGAAGTGAAGCAAAGTCATACCCCTCATTTAAATTTATAGGCGGGAGATGGAGCAGGGAATTTAATTATGCTAGCAAGGATATTAATTCTCCCATATCGATAGTGGTGTCGAAGTTGACAATTTGTTCATGGGATGGGACTTCTATGTCGACGACGGCTTGGCAGTCGAACTTGTCCTGTCAGGCATTAATGGCATTAATGCATTCCCATGGCTTAATCACAATGACTCTGTCGATTTCAGTTTCTCAGGGCATGTGCTCGACTTGATATATATATATATATATATATATATATATATATATTTAGTCAGGTTGATTCATCTAGATAGTCAGGGACCTCCAGTCAAAGTGTCTGACCATGTCATTTTTTTCTTTTCTATCAATTCGATGAATGCTCAGCCTTTTGAATACATATTTTCTTTGTTGAGGGTATTCTTATTTGCTTGAAGTGTATATTTTCCTTTTGAATGTTGTTTTTTTCTTTTCTATCAATTCGATGAATGCTCAGCCTTTTGAATACATATTTTCTTTGTTGAGGGTATTCTTGTTTGCACACTCGCTTGTTTGATATTTTCCCACTTGCTTGATCTTCAAAATTCATACTTATGAGTTTTTTGTTTTGTTGAATGATGTTCTTCTCCTTAATTTTGATTTTTTGATTTGTATATTCTTAATCTTCCTTTTACTTTTATTGCTTTGTCTTGTATTTATTTTATTTTTTCTTTATCTCTAGTTGTTATTTTATTCATTCTTTCGAATTAGGTCATCCCAAAAGGTTTTCGACAAAGTTGAGTCCCGCTGGTGCCTCCAAAGAGGTTTTCACCAATAGGACTTTAGGATGCTATGTCTGATTTCTTTTCAAACATGCCCTATTGACTAATTTCTTGAAGGGGTTCCCTTGCAGCATTTTCAACTATACTGCTCCTAAAGGTCGAATATCCTTGACCACATACATAACCAACCATGCAGTATCTAGCTTGCTTGGTTTTCCTTTTACCCGACTTTCATATAGCAGTACCAAGTCTCCATCATTGATGTCCTTCTTCTTAAGATGTCGATCATGCCAAGATTTCTGCTAACTCTTTTTAATTTCCTGATGCTACTGTGCCAACATCCTTTCTTCTGCTAATTGGTCTAGTTGGTAGAAGCATTGTCTTGTGTTAAACATGTGATAGAATTCCAGGAAGTAGGCTATCCGACTTACGTTTGCATAGAAATGTAGCAGAATCATTTCTTCTTGACCATAGACTAGTTTAAAGGGCATCTGGCCAATAAATATTTTGTATGTTGTTCTATATGCCTAGAGTATTGATGGAACTTTATCATCCCAATCATCTCTATCAAGACCACATATTTTTGTCAGACCCTTATGTAATGTCTTGTTAAATGATTCGACAGATCCATTAGCTTATGGGTAATATGTAGTTGTTTTTCTATGGTTGATCATGAATTTTGTCAACAATACTTCAATTGTATTGTTGATGAAGTGGGTTCCATGATCATTTATTATTGTTAAAGGACAACCGAATCTAGTTATTATGTTTTTGTAAATGAATTTTGCAACAATTTCCTTTGTGTTGTTCTCGACTAGTTCTACTTCTGCCCATTTGGTTAAGTATTCAATGATTGTAATAATGTATTTTTCTCCTGACCTTTTTTCTCTTTTTGGAAAAGGTCTGAAAAAATCAATGGAACATATTTCAAATGGTAAACTAGGGTTTATGATTACAAGGGAAGTTCATTTTTCTATAACGATTGACCTATCCTCTGACACTTGTCACATTTCTTTACCTATTTTCGACATTATTTATGCAAAGTCGGCCACCAAAGACTGACTTGAAGGATTTTCCTGGTTGTCGTGTCAGCTTGAAAGTGATATCCCATTGGGCCTGCATATGCTTCATTAATGATGTCTTCATGTTCATTCTCTAATGCATATCTTCACAAAATTTGTTGGAATATTCACCAATATTGAGAGGGGAGGGTGAATCAGTATTGAGCATTTTTACCACTTTTAATCAGAACATGTAATCATCAACTTATCAACAATTTTTCACTTATGATTTCATTCAAAATATTATCAACAATACCATTCAACAATGCATAACATATAACCACAAATACACAATACACAAGAATTTTACGTGGAAACCCAAATGGGAGAAAACCACATAACGCTTTTAATATATATATATCTTGAAGATTATGTTCACAAGAAGCACCAAATTCTAAAATTCTCCAACACCAACTGGAAGGAGGAACCAACCCCCTAGTTTATAGGCTCCAACCTGAAGGAAGCTACAACTCCCTAGATTCTCCAACTCCAACTGGAAGGAGGCTCCAACCCCCTGATTTACAAGTTCCAACTTGAAGGAAGCTCCAAATCCCTGTATTCTCTAGATCCAACTGGAAGGAGGATACAACCCCCTTTCCTTTCCCCCTTCCTCCCCCCATGAAATATAAATGGAGACTCAACATGTCAATGAAACTCTCACTAATAATTAACCTGTCACTATCATTGATAATCAACCTGTCACTCTCACTAATAATCAACCTGCCACTATCACTGATAATCAACCTGTCACTGATACTGATACATCATCATCATCATCATCAAAAGTATATCCATTCACATAAACCATATGCAAATATCACCAAGAACATCTCTCATAACATATGCCCAACATCACCAAGATATGCCTCAAACCATGTGCCAAATATATGCCTCAAGCAAGTGCCATAACATCCATGATAAGCTATAAACCCCTCAAATCATATGCCCAAAATCACTTACATATGTATCTATCCATGTGTCAAATACTCTCCAATATAATCCTCAAGCATATACCATAACATCAAGATATAACCGTCAATAACACATATAAAGACATACCTTTAATCATGTAACAACCTGGTGCATAAGATCTTTGATCATCATACCTTCCTCAACTTCAGTGTCATCAAATTAGGTCCACTTAGAAAATGGATCCACATAGAAACTAGGTCCACATGGGTCCACATATAAACCCCAACACCACTTCTTAGTTTTACCACAAACAACTATTTGAGACTAGTTTATGGATTAGTCACAAACCATAACTTCCAAAAAGTATAACTCCGTACCTGTAATGAATAAAGGTTTGAAACTTGTACCCAATATTCATTGATATATTCTTTGAAATCCCTCCAAGTTTCTCTCCTTTATTTGTCACTGAAAATGATATATAGCGAAAATGACATACCTTCCTGAATTTTGGCCTATTCTGGAGAGCGAACTTGTACAACATGCCACATGCTCAATATTTGATATATGATTCCGAAACTCACACAAATAATACTAAAGACTATAATATTTAGAATTCAATTGTTATCACATAATTTGGATCATCTATGAAAAGTTAATTATTGTTTTACCTGGAACACCTGTTTGAGACTAGTTATAAGAATAATAAAAAACCCTATCTTCCACATAGTGTATCTCGAAAAGTACAATGACCCAGAAGATGAAATTCATACCAAAAGTTCCTTTATAGGTCTTATCAAAATCCTCCAAGTTTCACTATCTTAGTCATTCTAGAAAATAATTTATAGAAAAAATGGTGAGATGACCTTTAAAAACCATACCTTAAAACACATTATCACAAGACTTCATCTTCCCTTGGAATTTCTCCCTTATTAACTTCATCTTCCCTCTGAAATTCACTACCAATATTGTGCTAAGAGATCAAAATATTGAATGATGAAAATTAAAGGTTCTTAATGTGTATTTATACTTTTCCAAGTACCTCCTTTACTTTACTTTAGGGCCGTCTTGTAACTTCTTTGACCATACTTCAGGGATTTCATCTTTATGAGGGCATAACTTCTCAACCGTGAGGAACCACATGGTGTGCCAACTACCGTTGAAAAAAAAATGAAAAGGACCATCAATATATGGAGGTTTTTTATGCAGTTACAATGTCCTTCATACTCATTTTCTCCAATCAACTTCGATCTTCATGACCACACCTTTGAGGCCTCCTAACCACTTAGCTATATTTACAAGGTTTCTTGTGGAATTATTTAAGGTGTCTTCCCATGAGGGTCATGCTTAAATATATGACATAAGGGAACCACTTTGGAGACTTCTTCAAATACATCCATCACTTCTAGAGGCTTCTAGAATTCTTCTAGGGTTGACATCAACCATTAATTCTAAGGACTTATGGGGCTTATGGACTTCTTCTATGGTTGACATCAATGACAACCAAGTTTCCAACAATATACCCCTTTTTCATTGATGGAAACACACATACTCCCTCTGTGACCATTTCTCCCCTTGTCTTCATGCACTCTTATTTTTCTCTCCTCCTTTGACATCAATGGAAAAGGGTAATTCCCTCTGATTGTATACCTTCTTTTAACAATATCGCTCCCCCTATCTTCATGCTTATAATATTTCTCTCTTGATTTTGTTATTTCTCTCTTCCTTTGACATTAAGGGTAACTCCCTCTGACGATTTCTCTCCCCCTATATTCTTCTACAAGATGTCTTGTAGATCAATGTGGGGATACTTGTATATGCTTTATTTCCTCTCTTCCGGTGCTCATTGTCCATTGGTTCTTCTTGTTATTGTAATCCACTAACTTATATTAAAATCATTCATGTTTGAATTCAAGTATTCATGGCTTGATCTGTCTTCACTGAGTTGAAATCAATGAAATAATCATTCAATAATTTTCCCTTATCTTGCTGTGCCTCTCACGACTTTCCTTCTCGTGAATAGTTATTTCTACTTGTCAATATGGTTCTTTTCCGAGTCATATGATTTATTGAACATTCCTCTTGATGAAAATGCCAACAATGATTTCTAAAATTCCTTTGGAGCTCATGCTTTCATCCAATTTCTTGTATCTTCTTTGGTTCATATCAAGTATTGTATTCTAGATCAACCACATATCTCATGAATTCATCTATGTCCATATGTCATGAAAATATCCACGAATTTGCTACTCAATTGCACAGGATGTTGACCCATATGTCATTTTACTATTCTGAGAGCTTCTTTGAAATTGTTGCAATTGATCACTGCATATTCTTGCTCCTCAAGGTGAATCAAATATATCCACTAGTTTTCTCAGTGTTCAAATCAAACTCTACAAGTCTGCATGGGGATGTGTTCCAAAAACTCCTCCTTAACCAATCTTGTCATGAGATATTATGAACTTCTACAATAAAACCATTATGAATCTACCTTCTCAAATTCTACAAACAATTCAGACGACCTGAAAGATAGTTCTCCAATCTGTAATGGATGCTGATTAGACTCCCCCTCTTCAATATTCACATTACTGGGAGTCTCCAAGATGAATGTATTAGAATAATATATATGGCTGCTCTGCTACAGTATCATCATTATGAATTTTGACATCTTCCTCTTTACTTGTAGATTCATCATGATCTCGCAACTCTGTAAATCTTATGAGTATGATCTCTGGGAGTTTTTAATTCACTCGTTCTTCTTGTTTTTCTTTCCTTCTCCAACTTTTCTTGTTCATGATATCAATGTTTTCTTTCATGGAAGGTTCCATCATGCTTCTACAATCACGATATATTTGTCCATAGTTGTGGCATTTGTAACATTCAATATTGTTGGGGGCCACATAAACATTTTTTTCTTGAACATTTCTTCGATACACTCTGCAATCTACAACTTTATGTCCAAAGTTATTACAAGTAAAACAATAACCATATAAGAAACTTTGATACCTGGGAGTGAATGATCTTCTTTGTGATGTAGTCCTTCTAAATTCATTCCTTAGATGATCCTCCCTTCTATTGTTTCCTTCACAATTATTTAAGCTTCTTTGATACCTAGAAGTAGAAGGTATTATTGGATATCTATATCTTTTGTAATCTTCTTCTTGAGTATTCTCCATTTCTAGAATGTTCTCCTTTGAGGGATTGTATTTTTCCTTCTTGATAGGGCCTCTGATGACTTCTGCATGACTCTTAGCCTTCTCTTCATTCTTCATTTCCAACAACCTGTAACATTTCTCTTCAACTTTCTTTACTGGCGGTGTGGAGTTTCCTCTCTCTTCAACATTCTTGTTTATCTTGACAACTTCAACCCTTAATGTGACAACTTATTCTTCAATATTCTCATAATCTTCTTCTTTCTTCATCATCCGGGTATTCATTGTGTCTTCCTTTCTCTTTTCTTATTCAAGTTTATTTTTCAAAGAGATGATTTCTTCTTCAAGTCTTCTTTCATATTGACTAAATTCTGCATCAAGCTTGTTTAAGTCCTCAGATATTTCCTTAATATGACTTGTCAAAATTTCTTCTCTCTTCTCTTCTTCCTTTCTTAGTGATACTATTTCACATTCCAAATACTAGTTTTCTTCCAACTAAAATTTTGAGTGTTTCTTAATTCAATTTGGCTTCTTCCAATTGGATCTTTAGATTTATAATAATCTATTGGGCTTCCTTAGAGTTTTCATTCGGATTATGAGAACCTGCCTTTAGCTTGATCAATTCTTCTTTGAGAGACTTGTTTTTCTCCCATTCTCTTTTTACCTCATTTAAGGCATTGATTAGTTCTGATTCAAGATATAATTCACCTTCACCTTCTTCTTATTCTTTTGAATCTTTCTGACATGATGAGTTTCTTTCTTCTTGTTCTATCTCAACATCTTCTTTATCTTGATAAACATGTTTTGGATCTGTGATAAGAGGAGATTACTTAAAGTAGAGATTATGTAGCTTATCCCAAATCTCTTTGGCTGATGAACATTGTCCCACTTTGACTTTTACCGAATCGGGTAATCCATCGAGGATAACATCCATTTCTATTTTGTTGTTCCTTTTTAATTCTTACTTGGCTGCAATCTTAAGAGGTTTCTTTGAAGTGGTGTATCTTGTAACAATTGAGTGCCAAACATCAATTCCCTGTAATTGTAAAAGTACTCTCATACTATGGCTCCATAGCTCATAGTCCTGACCATCAAACACTGGTGTTCCATTATAAATGCACTCGATGATCTACCTTCTAGTGGTTATAATGTTTCTAAAGGACATGATCTGATTCCAATTGTTAGAATATTCACCAATACTAAGAAGGGGGCAGGGTGAATCAATATTGAGCACTTTTTACCACTTTTAATTAGAACATGTAATCATTAACTTATTGACAATTTTTCACTTATGATTGCATTCAAAATATTATAAACAATACCATTACAAAGTGCATAAAATATAACCATAGATATACAATACAAAATAATTTTACGTGGAAACCCAAATGGGAGAAAACCAGGAAATGCTTTCTTATATATCATAAGAGTACATTCATATGAAGCACCAACTTACAAAATTCTCTAGCATCATCTCGAAGTAGGCACCAACCCCCTAGTTTATAGGCTCCAAAATAAAGGAAACTACAACTCCTCATATTCTCCAGATCCAATTGGAAGGAGGCTCCAACCCCTTGATTTACAGGCTCCAACATGAAGGAAGCTCCAACTCCCTGTATTCTACAACACCAATTGGAAGGAGGTTTCAACCCCCTGATTTATAGGCTCCAACCTAAAGGAAGCTACAACTCCCTGTATTCTCCGTCTCCAACTGGAAGGAGGCTACAACCCCCTTTCCTTTCCCCTCCCTTCCTCTCTGAAATATAAATGGAGACTCAACCTATCACTAAAATTGTCACTAATAATTAACTTGTCACTGTCACTGATAATCAACCTGTGACTGTCACTGATAATCAACCTGTCACTGTCATCGATAATCAACCTGTCACTGTAACTATCACTGATACTGATACATCATCATCATAAAAAATAGATCCATTCACATAAACCATATTCCAATATCACCAAGAAAATCTCTCTCACAACATATGCCCAACATCACCAAGATATGCCTCAAACCATGTGCCAAAGATATGCCTCAAGAAAGTGCCATAACATCCATGATAAAACATAGACCATGTGTCAAATATATACCTCAAATCGTATGCCCAAAATAACCAACATATGTCTCTATCCATGTGTCAAAGGCTCTCCAAGATATTCTTGAAGCATATACCATAAAATCAATATATAACCCTAAAAAACACATATAAAGACATACCTTTAATCATGTAACAACCTGATGCATAAGATATCTGCTCATCATACCTTCCTCAATGTTAGCATCATCAAATTGGGTCCATTTAGAAACTAGGTCCACATAGAAACTAGGTTCTCATGGGTCCACATATAAACCCCAACATCACTTCTTAAATTTATCTAGAACACCTGTTTGAGACTAGTTTCTGGATTAATCACAAACCCTAACTTCCAACAAGTATAACTCCTTACTTGTAATGAATAAAGGTATGAAACTTGTACCCAATATTATTTTTTATCTTCTCTAAAATTCCTCCAAGTTTCTCTCCTTAATCCATCATTAAAAATGCAATATAGTGAAAATGGCAGACTTTCTTGAATTTCAGCCTATTCTGGAGAGCGAACTTGTACAACGTGCCACACGCTCAATATTTGATATATGATCTTGAAAATAAAAATAAAATAACTAAAGACTGCACTTTTTCCAATGTGATTGGTATTATAGAATTTGGATCATCTATGAAGAAGTTATGTCTGTTTTACCTAGAACCCCTGTTTGAGACTAGTTACATAACTAGTCAAAACCCTATCTTCCACAGAGTGTATCTCCAAAAGTAAAATGACCCAGAAGATGAAATTTGTACCATAGGTACATTGATAGGTAATCTCAATGTTTTCCAAGTTTCGGTATCTGAATTATTCTAGAAAACAATTTATAGTGAAAATGGTAAGATGACCTTTAAAAAACATACCTTAGAACACATCATCACAACACTTCTTCTTCCCTTGGAATTTCAGCCTTCTTCACTTCATACTCCCTCTGAAATTCATTGCCAATATTTTTCTAAGAGATCATGAGATTGAATGATGAAAATCATAGGTTCTTAATGTGTATTTATACTTTTCCAAGTATATCCTTTACTTGACTTTAGGGCCGACTTGTAACTTCTTTGACCATACTTTGGGGATTTCATATTTAAGAGGGAATAAATTCTCAAATGTGAGGAACCAC